>CAUVYM010000178.1:0-83542 GCA_963556165.1 Tipula helvola
AGAAATTTATTGTGTATGTGGTAGTACCGCTGAACTCAGGTTATCAGGGAAATAAATTTAATATACATACCTAAATAAAATAAGTTACCACTACATAGAACGAAATAAATAGAAGAGAAAAAATTATACACATGCAACCGAAAGTATAAGAAACAAAAACATAAATACGTATAGTATGTCTCGAGAACCCAGTATTGAAATTCGGGAACCCAATTTTTATTTTTATATTTTACATTGAACGAGTTATCTCTATTATACTCTGATCTCTGATTTAATATACATCTTTAAATCTCTTAAACTAATATACATTTTAACATAATATAATATTAATAATTTAATAATACGATGATTATTTTATAAGTTCAATTGCATAGGTTTTTTAATTACCCGGTTCGATCTCCGTGTTGCTTGTTCAATTATTTTGCTACTTTCAATATTATGATTCTTATCTATAATCTTATCAAGTTTTTCTGGCACATTTCTAATATCATTGTTTTTAATCAATTTCTGATTGTCTAGATTAAAAACTAGCATAGATAATGTTTTTCCCGTAGCCGGATGTATCGTTTTACGGTAAGTTAACAGTATATTGCATAGGGCTGTATGAAACTCTTTGTCGGTCTCGCAATTTAACGACTTTAATTTCGCTTTAATGGTTTGGATTGGACATACCGCTCTGCCTGTCCATTTGTATCATAGATGGGTAGTATGGTGCTCCCATTCTATGCTTAATTACATTCATTTTTAAGAAATGTTGGAATTCTTGTGAAGTAAATTGAGTACCGTGATCGGTAACAAAAACTGATGGTATACCAAATTTACTAAAAATTTCCCGAAGGTTCTTGATAGTAATTTCGGTAGTGATATTCTTTATTAATCGAATTTCAGGCCATTTCCATAAAAAATATTTCCCTTTAAAAGGACCTGCAAAGTCACAATGAACTCGTTCAAATGGTGTGTCGGTCGGATTCCAGCAATGTGGTACAGTTTTTGGAGGGTTGGATTGTATGACACTACAATCCGGGGAATTTCGAACAATGCACTCTATATCCTTATCGATATTGGGCCACCAGCAATACCCTCTCGCCATGCTCTTCATCCTAACTATTCCAAAATGTGTGGAATGTAATTCATCCAAAACCCTTTTCCGCAATTCATTTGGTATGTAAACTCGAATACCTCGCAGCAAGCACTCTTTATGAAGTGTAAATTCTGATTGATTAATTCCAAATCTATCGCGACTATCCAATTCACGACCATTTTTAAGACCTTCAATCAGTTTATGGATACTCTTATCCGAATATGTATATTTGCCTAATTCTTCGACAGTCACCGGTAAAGTTTCTATCATGTTTAGTTCAATTATATCGATTTCATCCGGTCGATTTATAGCGTCTGTAGTTGGAAGTCTAGACAATGCATCAACATTCGCGTGTTTTTTTGTATCCCGATAATGGATCTCGTAATCAAACGATTGTAAGAAAATTGCGTAATGTTGAATACGCGTATAGCACATAATGTTAGTAATCCTTTATTGGGAGCGAATATTTGTGTAATTGGTTTATTATCTGTAATTAATATAAACTTCCGTCCGTAGACGTATTGAATAAACTTTCGAATCCCGTAAACAATAGCATAAGCTTCCTTATCAATGTGAGGATACCTCTGTTGAGTAGCATTCAATGTTTGTGAGGCATACTGAATTGGCTTTTCCGAACCATCCGGAAATCGATGACTTAAAACCGCCCCACCCCATAAGGAGAGGCATCAGTTGCTAGCAGTAATGACAAATTTGGGTCATAATGCACCAAAAAAATTTCACTTTGCATCTCTGATTTAACTAATTGAAATGACTTTTGACAATCTTTATTCCAAAAGAATTTAACGTCATTTTTCATCAAATTATTAATAGGGTAAAACACTGTACTTACATCTTTAAAGAATCTCCCATAATAATTTACCAATCCCACATAAGCACGTATTTGATCCTTATTCTGTGGAATGGCCAAGTTTTGGATGGCATCGATGTTCTCTTTCATTTTGTGGATTCCGCATTTATCAACTATGTATCCACAGTATTGAATGTTTTCCTTGAAAAATTCGCATTTATCCAAGATTATTCTCATATTGTAATGATTTAACCTGTTCAATACTTCATTTACTCTTTCAAGGTGAGAATCTTTGTTTGGCCCCGTAATTTTAATGTCATCCAAAAAGACTGTCACTCCCGGAATATATTGTAATATCTGTTCGATATGGCGTTGCCATATCGCAGGTGCAGACGCAATTCCATACATTAACCGTGTAGGAGTATAGAGGCCTTTATGCGTATTTAATGTTAAGACTACACGGTCTTCGGGTACTATTTCAAGTTGTAAATATGCCTTAGTTAAACCTATTTTTGTAAATTTGTCTCCTCCCGGCATTGATGAAAATAACTCCTCAATAGTCGACAATGGATGTTCATCTACAATTAAATTTCGGAATTGTGTCAGGTTTGAGTGTCAATCTAACTTGAATACCGTTTATTTTACCGATCGACTTATCAGAAATATTAGGGTATTTTAACATGATATTCTCGATTGAATTATCTAAATTCGATGAGCGCAACATACTCTCTGATTCGCAAAACGAAACTTCACCTACGCTTAGACGGTTATTAAAATTTTTATTCCAATTAAAATTTGTTTCGCGCAACCATTCTCGTCCTAACAATGGGTGTTTATCGGATTGAACCACGTATAACTTTAAATTTTTCGTATACCCATCAACCCTGACTTTGACAACAATATAACCGATAACGTTTATTTTTGAATTACAATAACTAATTAAATTTATCTCGGACTTTGTAATTTCTTTATGATCAAAATACTTCTTTTTTAAGTTTTCATTAATTAAAGCAACTGGAGAACCACTATCAATTTCAAATTTAATTTTTCTATCATCCACATCTAAAGTTATAACAAATTTTGATTTAATTTTCGGATCATCATTAAAACTAACTACTGAATTATTTTGTACGTAATTTTTTTTTTGATTTAGTTTGGTTTTCTTTACCATCAATATTAAAAAGTTCATCAAAATTATTTTCTGAATCACCCTGTGGTTCTTCTTCCTCTAAAAAATTTGCTTGATCCTTGTTATTAGTTTCACTAGTTCTTTTCGATGCGATTTTGAGGCACACACTTGACAAATGTCCTTTTTTTTTTGACAGAATCTGCATATGGCGTTAACATGCTTGCACTTATTTGCCAAATCTGACTCACAGCCACATCGATAACATTTAAGAACTTTATTTGTATTTATTTTACTTGACTTAATCTTATCTTTATCAGAATTAGAATTTCTATTGTATTGTTTACCTTTAACATAATTTACTGCGAGCTGTGTGGTTGTATGTAAAGCAGCACCTCCTACTGCTGACACTTCCATTGCTTGAGCTGTTTTTATGGCAGTATCCAGCTTCAATTTGTCCGATTCTAACAGCCCTGATTGAATGTTTTTGTTTGCGAGCCGAAAAACAAATTGATTCCTTAACGCTGTTTCTAAGAACTGACCAAAATTACAGTTGATGGAAATTTTCCGTAAGGCCGTAGCAAATTCATCTACCGATTCCCCTTCTCGTTGTTTGCGGAGATGAAATTTGTAGCTCTCCACTATTTTTAATGGGGTCGGTTCGTAGTAGTTTTTTAACATTTTCACTATTTCCTCGAATGATATTTCATCATCCCCTTGTATCATCATCCCCTTCTTTGTTAAACAATTGTTATGTATCATCATCCCCTTCTTTGTTAAACAATTTAAAAGCATCCGTAAGTCTATCGATCCATCTGCTCCAAGTGACATTGTAGCATTGTAATATTTTTATAATAACGTAAATATTAAAAAAAAATTTTATATGAAAAAACTCGTACGATGAGAATAATTCTGCACGTGTAGACAAATTGTAATTTCTTTTAATCCTCGTCGCCACTTTCAGTCACTGAATCAAACACTTGTATTATTTTGTATTTTATGATTATGATTATAATTTATTTTATTAATTCATTTGAAGTAGTACATTATTTATTATTAACCAGGAAAGAACGTGTATATCTTCATTATTCCATGACCGGAAACACACACACTATATTCTTCTCTTTCTGACGTAATTCATATTTCTAAAGGTTGAACTAACGACTTAAGGTTGAACTAACAATTTGGTCCAATGAACATATATAACACCGGCATAGTATTTATCATAAAAATTAATGAAATTTTAGGCGCGCTAAACGAAATTTTAGCATTTTTAAACAAAAAAAAATTGCTAGTTGATCAACAATATTTGCTGTATATTAATAATCTTAAAACTATAATTTAACGATGTAATGGCAATGAATTTTCGAAATTATGCATTTAGGGCTTGCTGATAATATTATTACAAGGGCTTGCTGATACAATATTACACAATTTTTGGTACAACACAAAAACGAATAAATTGCTCATAAAATGATTAAAAAGGGCAGAATAAAGGCACGCATGATCACTTTTACCAACGATTATACATTTATTGGTCGTAAATTTAATTTCTTCAGGGCAAACATCTTTTTACAAAAATCAACGAAAATTATTACAGAAACGTCAAAATTATTACACGTAGTGGCTGTAATAATTTGGTTGCATACAAAATTCTGTCATAATTATTACAGCTGAAATAATTATTACAAACTTCGGACGCGTACTTAGAGCTACACGCAATAAAAAAAATTTTCATGCGATAAAAAGAGAAAAGTACAAAACAAAAATGTCGGACATGCTATAATTTTTTGGCGGTACAAAATCGACGATGTAATATTTTTGACGAATAGGGCGATGATTCTAATTTATTTATCAAAATTACGACTTTTTTTGGCTACTTTGGTAAAATTACCAGTTTTTTGGCTAAAATGAAAATTTTTCAAACGTAAATTTTAATTATGAATTAAAATTTTTAAAAAATAAAAATAAAGCGCTATAAAAATTTCACAAATCGCCATTTTGATTATTTTTGTTTCCATAAAATATACTCGGGTCGAGTATATTTTATAGTCAAAACATTTTTTTTATGGAAACAAAATTAAAAAAAAGAGAAAAAAACTCCAACCAAATTTTGTTTGTTTATACATTTGTTCTTGTCTTTTAAATGAAATTCGCGATATATGTACTAATCTCTTCATTTTTTGTTGGCCAACATTGTTGGAAAGTGTAAATCACGCTTTATGTGATTTTCGATTGACGCAGTGACATTAGTGTAATTTTTTTACCCTCGAAATATTCGATCGACCAAAAAAAATTGCACTGACAGCTACACCAGATCAATTTCGATTACTCCAGTTTTTTAGGTAGTTTTACCCCTCTTTTTCTTGCACCAACAAACAGTACTGTCATTTTGCTGTCATTTCGTATTTGCCAAATGTAAATTGTGGATAACATTCATTTGTAATCTTTCATTTTCATTATCTATCTATATATATAAAAATGAATTCCTGTTTGTTTGTTTGTTTGTTTGTCTGTTCCGAATGGGCGTCTCAGCCGCTCAACCGATCGCCATGAAATTTTTACCATGTACAAGTTGCATATCCAGAACCAACCTTACGATACTTTGGAAGGGGCTGAACCCCGGGGTCTAGGGGCTGCGGTACAAATTTTTTCGAAAATTTTAATTTTCTTTAAATTTTTCCACGAAAATGAGTTTATGGGGCTGGTTATATGAAATTACTGACATGTTCGAATCCGAGGGGCCCAGCCCCGGATCAAAAATTTATTTTTACCTGTATAGATACAAATATTTGATTATTTCAAAATTACTTCTCAGTCGCTCAACCGATCGCCATGAAATGTTTACCATGCAAATGTTGCATGTTCAGGACCAATCTTACGATATTGTGAAAGGGGCTGGACCCCGGGGTCTAGGGGCCATGGTACAAATTTTTTTACGAGAATGAGTTTTGGAAAGGGGTTATATGAAATAAGAGACATGTTCGAATTCGGGGGGTCCGCCCCTGGATCAAAAATTCATTTTTACATGTAAAGATACAATTATTTGATTGTTCTGAAATAACGCCTTAGCCGCTTTACCGATCGCCATGAAATTTTTACCATGTATATGTTGCATGTTCAGGACCAAGCCCACGATAATTTTGAAGGGGCTGGACTCCGGGGTCTAGGAGCTGTGGTACAAATTTTTTGACATACTCCAATCCGGAAGTCTGCCCTGGATCAAGAATTCATTTTTACATGTACATATAGATACAATTATTTAAATGTTCCGAAATAGCGCCTTAGCCGCAAATTTATACACCAAAAAGGATATCTAGCGTGCGTTTGTTATACACAAATCATACCTCTACTATAATTGATTTAATTATTCAAATTAATTTTATTAATTTAAATTTAAGACAATCTTTCATCACTTTAACTGAAGACAAATCTCTGAACACTTATTTTATCTATACTAATAATCCATTTTTACTGGTTTGACATGTACTGTTTAGTGATATCCTATTTTTCATATCCTGTTTTGAAATGTACCTACCATAGTCAGCGAGTTCTAATTTCCACATAACTTCAGAAATAATTAACATTCTATTTTAATCCACTATTGCAACCGGCGGCTTTTAATGAAAATAGTAGTTTCATACTAAACACCAATAGTTTATTACTTTATTTAGTTTATTACTTAAATAAATCAATGATTGTTTCATAAAATCAATTCTAGGAAAGGTACTAAAAAATATTGTACGTATAAACTGATTTACTTTGAAAAGTACTAGCGTTTTATATTTGAAAATAGCATCTTCTACAAGAAACATCCTTGGATTCAAATTATTGCACGTGTAAAATTGCTTTAGTTGAAAAAACTTCTTTTGTTTTTCGAAATGTCATTTTCAACCGCACAGTTCGCGGTAAAACGTATCGAAGTGGACGTAGTTTTAATCGTTTTGAATAAATTAATATTAATTTGTATTTCGGATGCCGTTGTTCTCGATTAGTTAGCTATATTGCAATAAAATAATTGTTGGTGATTATTTTCCAGGTATTAAATACTATTTCAAGTGAATATACATTCTTATTAGATTTAAGTTTTCAGTTTATAAACGTGTTAATCTATGATTACTTTTTGATTGTAGATAACATTTGATTTTGCTTAAAAAAAATTCCGTAAAGATATTTTCAAACACAGTTCGCGGTGAAACGTATCGAAGGAAACATTAAAATCGTTTTGATAAATTAATACTAATTTCTGTTTTGAATGCCCGTCATTCCTGATTAATTAGCTACACGTTTCATTTTTGCTTAAAAATGCCACCGAAAAAAAGATCAATTGGGCAGGTAACTGCAAAGTCGAAGAAGATTAGAGCCGCAAGGGTGGCTGAATCAAGCGAACAGCGTAAAGCACGACTTGAAAATGATCGAAGCAGTACGTCTTCTTCTAGAGCTAATGAAACAACTGAACAGTGTGAAACACGACTTGCAAACGGTCGAAGCAGTACATCTTCTTCTAGAGCTAATGAAACAACTGAATAGCGCGAAACACGACTTGCAAATGTTCGAAGCAGGATGTCTTCTTCAAGAGCTGATGAAACAACTGAAAAGCGTGAAACACGACTTGAAAATGTTCGAAGCAGGATGTCTTCTTCTAGAGCTACTGAAACCATTGAACATCGTGAGGCCCGGCTGGAAGTCGATCGGTTACGATATGGACGATTAATAGAAACTTTTAGAGGTGATTTAGAGTTAGTAGCATTCAATTACGAGAAAGACTATGATTACAATGTTTCAATTGGGCAAATGGAAAACATTTGTTTGTATTGTCATGCTTTAAAGTTTCACAATGAATCGCCTGGAATGTGTTGTTCAAATGGAAAAGTGAATTTGCCTCCTCTGGATGATCCACATGAACCTCTTCTAGCTTACGTCTCCGGAACTACTGAGTTATCCAGACATTTTCTACAAAATATTCGAAAATACAACTCATGCTTTCAAATAACATCTTTTGGAGCAACCCAAATTGTTAAGGATGGAGGTTTTATGCCCACGTTTAAAGTACAAGGACAAATTTATCATAAAATTGGATCACTTCTTCCTCTCTCTAACAACGACTCCAAGTTTTTACAAATTTACTTCACGGGCAACGAGGAGGCGGAGACTTATCAACGTTGTGCTATTAGTCCCGGAACAAAACGTGAAATAATATCAAGTTTACAGATTTTATTCCATGAACGCAATCATCTGGTAAATTTATTCAAAACTGCATTGGAGAAATGCCATCAGATGATCACAGAGCAGTTATTTGAGTAGACAAAACACCGTCTGGTCAACATGAAAGACGATTCAATGCTCTAGCAATCAACGAAGTTGCTATTGTTATGGTGGGAACGGATTTCAACCGACGTGATATTATTATCCTTAGACAAAATGAAAGTCTACAGCGTGTTACTGAAACACACAGATCGTATGATGCTCTTCAGTATCCAATACTGTTTTGGCAAGGAGAAGATGGGTATCAGTTCAACGTGATGCAAACTAATCCAACAACAAGTGCTGTGATGACGAAAAGGGTTTCCTGCATGAATTTTTATGCGTATCGTATTATGATTAGAGCACAACAATCAAACCACGTCCAATAATATCATTACAAAATTTCGCCTGGATGCATTGACGGAGGCACCCGTTACTGAATACAGCTACTTATAATTTTCTTTTCATATGTGATTGCAACTACAGCGATGTAAAGAGAGAATTCTTGCATAACAATCAAGGTATTTGAATTATATACCTCCCGTGCAACGCCGGGTAACTCAGCTAGTTATTAAATATTTGTGATTAAAATATTTTTGTTATTAAAAGATAAAATACGTTTTTAATTGTTTGCTCTTTATAAATTATTGTTGTTATAAAGAAATGTGTTCTTGTAAAGAAATTATTACTCTAAAATAACTAAGCCCTTGTTCATTTCCATATCTCTGGTATCATCAATACAAACAAAGGTTTAATTACATATATTTGCTTTTGTATTGAATAAAAACCTATAGTTTATGCAAAAATATAAACATTTTTTATAGTAATGCAAAAATATCCTAATTTTAATACAGAAAGTTTTCATCAATACACTATTTTGACAGAAAAAAGTTAAAGCTGACATCTTTATAAGTAATCCCGTACTCAGTTTTCACGTATCAAATAATACTGCATTATCGATAAATCTGCCTATATCATTGACCGCAATTTACTATGGAAAAGTATAGTTATGTCCCTTAGAGCAATAGAGCATAGGTTATTATAATTTATTTGGTCGTCACTGTTTGTAGTCATAGGCCTCAATACCATCTTGAATATACAGGCCTATGACTAGAAATTTATTGTCGTTTTCGATTGATCAAAGAAAACTAAACTCAGTGCAAAAAAAACTAAACTCGCCATAGTAAAAAATGTCTCTTCTTAGCGAGCTGTAAAAATGGCACTTATACATTGATACATAATAAAATAATAATTTTGGAAATTATTTAATCGGTATGCTATGTTTAGTATTGCTAATGCTCATGCTGTTGCTGAGTTTGGTTATACAGAGTATACAGGGGTATACAGAAAATAAAAACTATAAAAGTGGTAAACAGATTCGAATAACAGATTTTAAAGATACGCGCAAGGAAGAAGCCGCAGGGAGACATGCTACCGCCTTTCCAGTTGCTACGATTTCACCATCAAAATAGCGTCTATGTCTTATAGAACCGCCCCTATTTCGTTTAGTTGAAACTGATAAAATCAGCGATGCCAATTTGCTATACAGTCAAACCTGTTTTTGTGCGGTAGATATGGACCGTACAAAAAAAACCGCACAACAAAAAAATTAATCACAAGTTTCATAATTCGCTATAATAAATAATTTTGTACAAAAATTTAAAAAAACATTTTTTTTATGCGGTGGAGAGGGACCGCATAAAAAAAGTCTCCCTTAGAAAATATGTCAAAGTTTTACGAAATTAAATTACACATGGAAACATTTTAAACTATTTTTTCTACGATAGTGCAGTAACCTATGCTTTCGATGATGATTTTTGAATTTAAATTATATAAGAAAAGTAGCCTTTGCGTCGTCTACTAAAATCGTGTGGAAATATTCATTACACAACGATTTTTTAATATTGCTACACGATTTGTGAAAATCCAACCGTTTCAATTTCATTTTTTGTTGCAAATAACACAGCATTCACAATGAAAAACTTTTTACTTTTGCCTTCCAGGTTTGTATGAATTTCCAACTTGACGAGCAAAAATTTTTATTCGTCAAGTTGGAAATTCATACAAACCTGGAAGGCAAAAGTAAAAAGTTTTTCATTGTGAATGCTGTGTAATTTTTTTTTTCTATCGTAGAGAAAATTAAAAGAGGAGAAGTCCTCGCTATCGCTCAGGCTGCAAATTTCACTTTCGTATTGCAATGACTCGTTTTCTTCACTTGTTATACAATATACTATTAATTTCTCATTTTAAAATAAAACGGTAAATTCCCTTTTTTCTTACATCATTATGTATATTATATTTTTTTAGTTTATGTTCAAGGTTAACAATCAGTATGGCTGTTACTACGCATTTCGCTAGTTGCGAATTAACTAAATTATATTCTTTGCGTGCAAGATAATAGGTAATTAGTTTACATATTAAAATTTGCTAGAATATAAGAATATTGAGCTTGTCTATGTATGAAACTGGGTGAGGTTTGAAAAAAAAGTGATGTCAACACCGTTGAGATTGACCTAGCCTCGCGGCGAACTTACTTATGGCGAACAGAATCTCGATATTCATATACCGCATGAAAAAAACTCGCACAAAAAATCGCATAAAAAAGACGCACAAAAACAGGTTTGACTGTATTCACCGGTAAGTCTAAATATGGAATCTTCAACAAGATTGACGTGTATTAGTTACCCTGTATTTGAAAGCATACAGGGTAGAGGTTTAGATGATTAACTTAACAGAACTGAACTTTGCTCAAGCAAAACAAGACATGTCTTTACTGAAATATAGTCGTTTATATTTCTTGTTGTCAACAAATAAATTATAAATTTCAGTTTATAATTAAACAATATTAATGTCGGTAAGGTTCGACCTCCAAACAAAAATGTAAAATTTAAATACTGAGAGACTGATTTTGTGTCACGATTATTTCTTTATCCTAATTTAACACGTGAGTGGAACAAGTCGTCATAAATCAAAAATTAGTGAGGGATAGTGATAGCAGTGTGTTGCTTTTCTAAATTAATATTCTAGAATTTACCAAATGATTGTTTTTAAAGTGAATAAATTCTAACATGGCTGTTGATACCGGAGGATAACGGAACCTCCCCATGCGACGAGGTTACAGTCAGGACATATTTCTATTACGGTATTAACACACACATATACGTGTGAATTTATCTGCAATCGAATGTCAGAACAGTACCGCTCGCCACCTTTAACCAAATGATATGTACATAAATTCCAACATTTTTGTTGTAAACACAAAATTTTAAACTAACTTAAAACCTTTAGGAGTGTAATCCTCCATCCAGACGCAGGTCAGCAATTTTAATATGAAAAAAAAAAATGATTTGCGACTCACATTTAATATTTAATAAGTATTAATTGTCTTGATTTACTTGATTTTATTTGCATCGTTAAAAAGTCGGTGGTAACTTTTCTATAATGTTTTTATTACTCAGTCGCAAAAGGAAACAAAACACTTAACAAATAGTACATTAAGTGTATTGCTTTGGTAAAAAAGGATTAGATTTAGGTTTGGATTTAAAATTTCAGAAAGCAACCCGCAAAGATTTATTTTTGAATTGAATTTTTCTTTGATGTGTTTCATATGAAGCAAATTCTAGTGGTAGGTATTGAAACTAAAAATCGAATTTGATTTAAGTAAATTCAAAAAATAATTGGATTTAGCTGAATCTTTTTTGGATTTATGTAATGCAATTGTTGTTGTGTTTTTTTGTAAATTTACCAAAGCAATACACTTATTGTGTTATTAGGATTAAAAGTGATACTTTGTTTGACGAGCAATTATATTTGCATGCGAGGCGAAGCGCAGCGTAGCCGAGCAAAAGCAAAGATTGCGAGTCAAACAAAGTCACTTTTAATCCGAATAACACATACTATTTTTTCTCCTACGAAGAGTTCATGTCGTGTCGGTTGTATATTACTAATTATACGAGTAAGTACAAATTATGTAATTAAAACTTCAAAATTGAAACTAATTTTGTTAAAATATTTTTTGAAACTAAGGAGACCATGACTTTTGTTTGGTTTGACTATTGCATTGTATTTGACGCGTACAATAGTCAAACCAAACAAAAGTCATGATCTCCTTGGTATCACAAAATATTTCAACAAAATTAGTTTCAATTTTGAAGTTTTAATTACATAATTTGTACTTACTCGTATAATTAGTAATATACAACCGACACGACATGAACCCTTCGTTGGAGAAAAAATAGTATGTACCTACTTTTACACCAAGGATTAAAAGTGTAGCTTAGCAACACACACATTTTTTAAAGTAGTAAGAAAAAGGCCAACTTTAATACCCAAAAACAGTATTAAAACAAGAGGCTTTTAAGACGTTGGGAGAAAAAATAATTTTCAATTGAAAAACTCATGTTAAAATCAATCGAGTAGTCAGATTTCGAAGCGCAAATAGTTTATTTGCGACCCTGTTAGAGGATATATCCTTAAATATAATTTAATATACAAGCGCACTATTGTATAAAACAAAATTAAATTTTAAAATAATTTCGTTGTTTGATTGTAAAATTACAAAACCCTCACTAATTTAAATTTAAAACAAAAATAAAATTCTACTTGCAGAGAAGACAAGAAGCCCGGTTATCATTGAGCGTTCATCACGCACCTGTATAAGTTTAAACATTTTATAAAAAAGAAAAACCGACTAAAGGGATTCATTTTAAATTAAAAGTAATTTATTGTAAAGCCAATTAGTAGACTAGAGGCATTTTAAATTGACGATAATATTAAATAAACCAAAAACCGATTCACTTAACACTTGCACTTTTTAAAAACACAAACTCATTCTAAATACCTTATTGTAGAGGTTGTGCTCCAATTCGTTTAAATTTAGAGAGTTTGGATACCGTCCTGATATTCCAGAAATTACGATTTCATCACCAGGTCCCTTGTACATTGTGCGTGGGTAGTTTTTATCCATTTTGGGTTCTGCCATATTTTTTATTTTAATTCCACTTGATTACGCGAAACACAACCTTAATTTTGCACTTTTAAGTTTATTTTGCGAGTAGAACTAACAAAAATTTTTGCAATCTTTTTATACCACAAAATTTAAATAATTAATTTATTACATCATGTTAAATTGCAAAAAAATAATTTAACTTTTTGTGATTTTGGCATTTGAAATAATTTGCAATTATAATTCATTTGATTATTATTTCAGTGTTAACCTTCAATTAAAAAAAATAAGATTGCTATACAAAGACTGTGGGCCAATTCTCGAGTTGTTTTTTTTTTACTTTTCCCACTATAACGAAGTTATATTGGGTAGGTAAGTATTGTAATCGCGAAAAAAAGTTTGTTCCAGATTTTCACATTTCTCGACGAATTAGGTTACCACGACCCCAAAATACCGATCAGAAAAATGCCATATCCGTCCCGTCCGTCCGTCCTTCCAGTCGCACATTTTTATTATTTTTGTTTTGCCTCCCATTCTCACAAATATTGATAGTTTTGGACGAGTGTTAAGTTTTCCAGACATTCCAGAGATTTATCAATGTATTGGTATTACACTGCTAAAAGAAATTCTTATTGGAAAATTGAGTGTTATTTCAAAAAATTGAGTAGTATTTAGAAAAGTATTTTCTAAAATCAAGCTTTAATTAAATTTATGCAAATCAAAAAACATAAAAAATTCTTGCTCGTTCGATATTAAAGTAATTTTATTTGATTGATCTATGAATTGTTATTAAAAAAATGATTTATGGCGTTTTAAAGTTAAAGTGTGACTTGATAGAAAATATTTTGTAGAACTTTTATTAAACGAACGATTCGTATGGATTAGGATTTTTTAATTAGGTATAGTAAAGGCCCATTCCATGTACTAGCCTAACCTTTATTATCATTGTTGTGGATGGCCGATATTGGCCCTTGAGTGTTGAGTGCGATTTCAAAAAATATAATTTAGTAGAACTATTATAATTCTTATAATATCTCATTATAATAAATACACTTAATTTCGTACATATTAAATTATCACATACATAAACCTCTTTAGCCAATTTCCTCACCAGTAATGTTTAGTACAAAAAAATGTTGTTTTCTTCAACCGTTTTCTCTTTACTATGGATTCAACATCATTGCAACGTAACTGAGTAGCATGTGTAGTAATTTTTCAGCATACTTAAATTGAAGTAACAGGTTGAATCTTCATTGGTAATCCGTGTTATTTATTATTTTGTATTATTAATTTTGTACGTGATATTACTAAAACTTTGGGAAATGAAGAATGTCAACGCTGTGCCACATTCAACCTCCTAAAAATGGAACATGAAAATTGTGATGCGCAATGCAATACTTGTACACATTACAATCTGCTCAAGTCGTGATATCTTAAAAGCCGCCAAGCATATGAGCAATGCAAAAGCAACCCTTGGGATCTGAATGAAATATCATTATCGGTGGATCTACAAAAGGTTTTTATGTTACCTCGTATGGACATGTATAAACAAATATTGTTTACCCGAAGGATCGTGGCGTTCAACGAATGATTTGTCCCAATAGGAACCTGCCCTATAAGAAAATTAAAAAACAATGGCTGTTATATGGCATCAAGCCACAACAGGCCGCAAAAAAGAAGATTTAATTTCTGCATTTCACAAATGTATTGTTCAATATCGCGACGAAAAAAAAATTAAATTCTGGTTGGACAACTGTTCATCTCAAAATAAAAATTGGACGCTTTTTTCATATCTTATTACAATTGTGAATTCATCCAATGCATACATTCATGCCTGCAGATGCGTAGCTTTCATCACCAAGTGGAGTTAAGTTTAAAGCGCCAACAAAAAACATACGATTTCCATGTAGCAGTTAGCAATACAAATAAGGGAAATTGCATTGTAGAAGTCATGACCGAACAAGACCTATATTTTTGGACAGATAATTCATCACAAACTAAAATAAAAAACTAAACTGGACGCCCGTGGACTTAAAGATATGGTACAAATTAAATTTAAGCGGAACAGCACGTATTTATTTTATTCCTCAGAAAATGACGATGACGGTTTTATAGAGTTACCGTTTTTAAAAACATCAGTGGAAAAAAAAGGCTTAATACTGCCTGAAAATATAAATCGGCCAACTGGAATCAGCGCCAAACATCATCAACAAATTATAAAGGATATTCTACCTTTATTACCAAAAAATCGACATTCATTTCGGAAAAGTCTCCCAATTTCTAATAATCTAACCGAAGACGATTCTTGAATTATAAAACTAGTTCGTTACAATTTTGAATTATGTTTTGTTTATTTATTTAAGTGTATTTCCTTGAAAAATTTACAACAACAATTGCATAGGATAAACCCTCGCAAGAATAACATTAACCCAAAAAAATATTGGGTTGAATTAAACCCAATTTTAATTTTTGATTATGATACCTGCCACCAGGTCATATTACATATTAAATTTATATTTTATTTCGAGAAGTTGGCTTTTGCCAATTAAATCAAATTGGCTATTTTCTTGGGAAACAAATTAGAGTGTTCACACCATGTATACAGCGCATCGCAACACTTCCTCGTTTCATACCTCTTTGCCAATAAACTTTGACGGAGGGGTAATTTTTGTGTTGCATCGTTTCAACAAAAAATTTTTGTGGTGAATGAATTGCAACTCACTAACACAAACAAAAAAACCAATCAAAATTGTTAAAATTTTGTTCATCTAGTATGCTTATAATAAAATATTACTTATACATAGATAAATATCAAGAGTTGACGCAACATAGTGTGAACGCGAGGCTGTTGCGGTGTTGCGTTGCGCTGTATACATGGTGTGCACACGCTAATTAAACCCAAAATAGTTTGGATTCAATTTTGGTCAACAAAATACGCTAATATTACTCAAATTTTGAAATGAAAACATAAAATGAAAAAAAAAATAAATATTTGTTATTTTTAAAATTTTATTTGACTGAAAATGTATAGCCTTCTTGATGTGATATATAATATAATAAAAAACTAAACATATCGAATTTGGTTTGTTTTAATTTAATTTAAAACTGTAAGGCAGTTTTCTGCAGTAAACTTTATTTTCAACTCGAAGAGAAACTAAACATAAATACCTCAAAAACTAGATATGTTAAAAATGTATCATAATTCTAATTCTATATTGGTTCTTTTATGTAACATAAACGACTTAAGCATAACATAAGTTATTTTTGGAATGAATTATAAAGATTTTTAATTTTATTTTCTTACTACATGAAATATCAATAATTAACAATAAATATACAAAAAAAAATTAAGTTATTTTATAAAATTTTTAGCCCAAGTTTTAGCTTTTTCGAAATATATTATAGGCGCATTTTATTTGACTTGCAAAAAAATTGCCTTATGTCCAATACCATTTTGGTATTCGTAATACCCGATGTGTATTTGGTTTTCAAAAATCCAATAGTATTTTAAAGCAGGGACGCGATTCCGAAATGACTACAAATTTTGAAATTGGCAAATAAAATAGGCCTTATACAATTTTTGCGTGACACAAATAATTTTAACAACGACTGTATATAGAAATGTTAAATAAAATCGGCTACGATGCTCAATAATTCATCACTCACTCGACTATAGCGCATTAGTATATAGCGGAAATTTGACTAACGAGAAAAGAGTAAATTCGACTTTTTCCAAAATATATTTTAAATAGTTTATGCCTTTTCCAGAAAATGTTTCCTTTTTCAAGAATAGTTTTAAAGAATTTATCCATAAATAAACGTTTTTTTATAGGCTATTTTAGCATAGATTAAAACCACCTTTTTAATTTTTAAATCGCACTCAACACTCAAGGGCCAATATCGGCCATCCACAACAATGATGACAAAGGTTTGGCTAGCACATGGAATGGGCCTTTACTATACCTAATTAAAAAACCCTAATCCATACGAATCGTTCGTTTAATAAAAGTTCTGCAAAATTATTTTTTTTGAAACCGCACTCAACACTCAAGGGCCAATATCGGCCATCCACAACAATGATGACAAAGATTTGGCTAGCACATGGAATGGGCCTTTACTATACCTAATTAAAAAACCCTAATCCATATGAATCGTTCGTTTAATAAAAGTTCTTCAAAATTCGTTTTCTTTTAATTTCGAGTATTGTTAAGATTTTTTTTAAATCTTATTGGAATATATTTTTAACAGAACCAAAGTGATTGTACATATTTGGATAACCGAGGTTTAAACCCTGCGTTTTTTTAGCACTGTCGTTATTTTTATTAAACTAGATAAATGACAGCAAATATGTAAGTTGATAAATGTAAATACAAAAGCCTTTAATCATTTGAAATTTCGGTTTTGATTTGGTTTGATTAAATTATAGTTAAATATAGTATAATACTTGTAATGATAATTTTAATGTTTTATTTCTTATTCATATAAAATATCGAATGTATTACAAATACTATAATGCGAGTCTTTTGTTATTATTCCACTGGGGAGAGTAGTTTATTCATTATGAAAGTCGTCGGTAAAAATTATAAATTATACGAAAATTTGACTAACAATTCATAATTTTCTTATTTTAATTTTCAAAAATCCTTTATTTCCAATTTTTAATAAAATTTCTTTACATTAGAATTTAGCAGTGTACTCTGCACCACTACATATAAAATCTTTAATAATCCAATACATATAAATTAGTATAATTCCAATTGGATTCGTATACGTATACGTATGGAAGAATCTCTGGAAAACTTCACGTGCTCAGTTTTGGCAAATACCATACTGCCAATGTAGTATAAATATTTTCGTTCGATTTTTTTTAATGTGAGGGGTTCGAAACGATGCTGCCATCGTGCGTATTATTTAGTACTACAAAATTAAAGTTCAAAGTTTTAGTTGCGACTCAAACCTACATCGCAATTTTTAAAGTTTGTGGTATGTACGTATGCATATGTTTTATTCAGAATTTTTTAATATAACGTCATGTAAGAAAGACAAAGACAATTATATGCATATTTTTCAAAACCAACACTAATGTAATTATTGTTGGTTTTGATATTTTTTGTATTTGCTTTTATGTATTGAAATCGCTTCGTCGAACATTTGCCCTTGTCAACATAAACATTAACAAAAATGTTTGTATGGATTTTCTCGTAGATAGGATTTGGAAAATATTTTTTTACGCGAATCAACGATTTTTATATTTTTTGGTAAATTTTAATTTTCTCTCTGCAAATAATAAGGTAAATTTCTCGTGATTTCATAAATAAAATAAAAACAAAAACATATTATTTCGGATTATTTGGTACAAACAAATAGTACAAAGCAAAATCAAATTAGTTTGATAAACTCCTTTTTTAAATTTTACTAGAAATATTTGTTACATAATTTGATGTGACCAAACTCAAAACATTTACATGCGATATAATAATTTTTATTGAAAGTTAACGGTTAAAACTGCAAAAAAGTAATTTAATTTGTTAATCGTTTAAAATGAAATTTCATTAAAGAAATTGTTAAGTAAACTATAAATTCTTATGTTTTGTGATTTAAAAAAATTGAAATTAATAAAGTATTCCTTTTGTTTATGAGTGTTTTCAATTAAAATAAAGCGGTTTAATTGAATTTAAAAGTGTTTTTTAAATGAATAATAATCGTGATTGTTGTGAATTAATATAAATACATTGATTTTAATTTTTTAATATACTTCGACTTAAATAGGTTAAATAAAACTGTTAGTGGCAAATTTGTATTACCTACTTGGGTATTTGCTACTTGGTATTTGCTACTTGCTTGTTATCAAATACATCGTTATATCCATATCAAAAATATTTATAAATAATTTTTTAAAGGTTTCAATTAAAGTTCACGTATTACTTACATATTATATGCCTAAACATACTTAATACAACAAATACCTATATATTAAATATTCAATATTGATTTAAAAAAAATTATTGTTTAAAATGCCTAGAACAAAAAAATGTATTATTCCGTCTTGTGATAGTACATCTTTGACGGATTCATTTATAACTTACCCCCAATTCGGAACCGACAAATTTTACTTTTGGAATAAATTAATTGATGTTGAGCCTGGTCGTGGAATATTTTTTATCTGTAGAAAACATTTTGCAAGAGAATCTTTTGGTTTACTAAACAAGAGATTAACTTTAGATGCAAAGCCAACTCTTCACTTGAAAGCAACATCACATTTCATATCGCCGAATTTCACACCAGGGGATATAGAAGCACCTTTTATAAGTAAAAGTGGGCCATCAATTCTTAAAACTTATAGTAACAAAACTAAACTGTCGACCGCACAAGAGAGTAATGACGAATTAATTGAAACTCACCATATACCAGCCGTAAAAACTTATTCGGGTCCTCGAGCTTTTGAAAAAGAGATTGATCAACAAAAATTACCTTTTGATGATGATCTAGTGTTCAAAACACCTGAGAAGACCAAACAAAAAATTATATGTAAAGCTTCACGATACCGTTCCATCTACAATATGCACTGAATGTGAAATTCAGAAACACAAAGTTTATTTTTGGTGGAAAAAGTATTTTCAACTCAAAGCAAAGCTTAATAAAAATAAAACAACGACCATAATGAACAAAAAAAAATGTACTATTTCAATAAAAAATCTAAAACTCCAAAAGCATTTAACATTGAACAGGAAATTAACAAAATCGAAAATGTTAGCGACATTTCCAAAATTGTTTCTTTAATGGTTCTACAGCCACAATATCAACGCAAAATTTGGAAGGAAGAAGAGCGGGAAGTTGCATTGGCTCTTTACTTTAAGTCGCCTCAATTTTACATTTATTTAAAAGATTTGGGTTTTAGATTACCGGCACGAAGTTCAATTAATAATTGGGTGCCAATTGAAACTCTCGCATTTGGAATACACACCCAAAGTTTCAAAAATATTAAATTAAAATTTAAAGAAAATTGTAGGGAATTCCAAAATGAATGCGTTTTGGTGTTTGATGAAATTTATATCAAACCATCATTAGAATACAATATACAGACAGATGAAGTTGATGGGATAAGTACTGATGGTTCAATTCGATCCAGTGAAATTGGTAAACAAATTTGTGTATTTATGCTTAACATCTTGGAATGCTATTATCGCGCATGTATTAACAAATTCTGGTATAAAAAGTGACACCCTACTCGATTTTATTTACAAAATTCTGAACGTATGTCACGAGCATAGTTTATCGGTAAGAGCTTTGGTATGTGATCAAGGTTCAAACTAACTAACTCTAAAATTCTTATTTCGTTCACGAAGCCAACAAAATTTATGGTTTTTACTGTACCCCTCATTTAATTAAGTCGGTACGCAATATTTTATTTGAGAACGATATTAAAACAACTGATGGGATAGTTAAATTTGAAATAGCAAAACAAATTTATAATATTGACAAAGTAAATACGTTAAAAATGTGCCCGAAACTTACTCTCAATCACATCGAACCGAATAACTTTGCAAAAATGAGAGTTTGTTATGCAACACAACTACTGTCTAATTCGGTTTCTGCTGCGATTGATTTTTGCATTGAAACAAATAAGTTTATTATTGACCAAATTACATCAGCAAGAGCCACTAAAATTTTTATTAAAAAAATTAATGATTTATTTGATTTTTTTAATTCCGATTCCCAGAAAAATCCTTCTGTCTCGCGTACATCCTTAATTGAGGACACAATATTTTTAGAAGATAGTAAAAAATATATCAAAAATATTGAGATAGTCAGAGGACCTAGCAAACGCAAAAAAACGTTTTATACCTTCAAAGGCCTCTTGCAAAATATTAAAGCAATTCAAGAACTTGCCGAAGAAATGTTTGATCACTACAGTAGTCTTTGCCACATTTCAACCAGACGTTTAAACCAAGATATTCTTGAAAATATATTTAGCCTTGTCAGAGGGAAAGGTGGATATAATCGTAACCCGTCAAGTCAGCAATTAAACAGTGCTCTAAAGTTTATCATGAATAAAAAAATTATTTTACCTATGTAAAATGGCCGCCAAATATTCTAACTGCATAATGGATACAGAAATAGAGAATTATCAAGATACCACCATTATAAACTCTGAAATTGCTGACATAGAATTTAATAATGCAACTGAAATTAACCACAACGAGCCGGATACTGACGATGCTCCTTTGCCTAATATAAATTTGCTTGACAATCTTCAAACAGATAATGCCATTACTTACTTTGTTTCGTATGTTTGTAACAAAATGATTAAAAAGAAAGTTATGTTGTTGTTCCAAGAGAATATTTATTAAGGCAAAATTTTTTGGGAAAACCTGCCAATTTCTGTGCAGCAAGTGACAAGTTTTTTGAAATTTGTAAAAAATCAATAAGTTTTTTTCAACAAACATTTAAACAAAATATTAAGCTGCGAAACATTAAAAAATTTTACATCGATTCATGTAAAAAAATTACTAATGAGGACGATCCGTTCTGGTATTCCAGCGATAATCCTTGTGGCGAACACAGACTTAAGGCATTAGATTACCTTATTTTAATATTATTGCGCAAAAACTGCCAGTGGCTATTGGATGACAAAAAAAATATCAGTATAAACTGGATATTTTATCTACTAATCCAATACCAACTTAGTAAAACTATTTTAAATTTTTGTCTTATTTGTTTATAAATATTAATCATTATAATCATTTGTTTATTCATCTGAATTATTACTGAATTACTTTTAATTTTTTTTATTTTTTATTATTATATATTTTTATTCATTTTTCTCCACATTGATTACAACCTTGACGTGGTTGAGGAGCTTGCACATAGTAATGATTTAGCTGGATCATTTCTGATCGACTCAGCTAAGGAGCAGTGGAACTAATGTAATCGAAAATTGAAATATTCATTCCATTTCCATTAAATCATAAAGTTTCTTCAAAATTTTTATCAGTAACTAAAATAAAAAAATAAAGGATTAACAGTTTATTTTAATGATCATTTAAATGAAATGAAATTTAAAAGTAGGATCCCATTTCTGTTAAAAAATTTCATCAAAATATATTTGCACCAATAATGAGACACATTTGTTTCTTCCATTTATAATTATCATGACAGTTTTTTAACAAGTAAAAATTTGCCGATTATTAATTAGACTACGTATTGTATTTAGGGTTTCTAAAACGGGAAAAAATGTGATCGAGAAATCCCAGGATTTCTCGGTTTTCGATTTATTTAGTTTATGTACTATCTCAACTCAATAACCGAGAAATTCCGGGATTTTAACTCAATAATCGAACAGGAATATTATATTATTTAAAGATATTAGATTGGTTTATGTGATAAGTAGCCCAACTAGAACTAAGATTTCTCAAGTGGGCTCCCGGGATCCCGTTTTTGCCTCAAAAGTGTGACCGGGAAATACCGGGATGTATATTATTTTAACTACCAACAATTTTGACTAACTGAGTGTTGGCCTGTCTCTTATTTCCGATTGTCCTTTAGTACTAATGTAGAAAATTTTAATATCTCTTACAGAAGTTTATCAAATCAAATTCAGGCCGATTTGGAAGCAACTTGGTTATTTCTTAACCGATTACGATGAAATTTGCTAATAACCATTTTAGAATCCCATTTCCGTCGAATTTCATCATAATCGGTTAAGAAACGACCAAATTCCTTTCAAATTGGCCATATTCCAGAAATCGTTCTAAACTTCATTTTAGAATGCCATTTCCGCCGGACGTACCGAATATCATCACAATTGGTTAAGAAACGGTCGAGTTCTTCTTAACTTGCCATATTCCAGAACTTCTTCTAAATAGCATTTTAGAATCACACTTCCATCGTACAAATCGAATTTCTTTATAATCGGTTAATAAATACCCAAGTTCCTTCCTAATTGGCCATATTCTATAAAACTTCATCAAAAATTCATTTTACCATTCCACTTGCATCGTGCATGTTGAATTTCAACATAACCGTTAAAATTAATCAACAAGTTCCTTCCTAATAAGCCATATTCCGGAAAATCATGTAAAAATCATAATAGAATCTCATTTCCGCCATACGTGCCGAATTTCATTATAATAGGTTAAGAAACGACCAAGTTCCTTCTGATTGGCCAAATTCCAGAGCTTCTTCTAAATGTCATTTTAGAATCTCATTTCCATCGCGCAAGCTACATTTCATCATAATCGATTGAGAAATAACCATGTTTCTTCCTAATCTCCCTTAATTTGATTTGAAAATGATGGATATTGATGGATAAACTTCTATACGAAATATTCAAATTTTCTATACATTCGGATCTAAGGAATAATCGGAAATAAGAGATAGGACGATCAGTCTCTTAAACCGAAGTTTTACTGTAATGTATTCCTATATGCGGTTATTGAATTAAAATAGTCCATAAACAAAAGGAAATCGAACAAAATTTCCCGTTTTTTGAGATAAAAACGGGTCACAGGATATAATGCGAGAATAAATTCCTCAACATTCACCACAATAATTAGAGACTCAAAATTGTTCATGATACATAAAGCAAATCACTAACATAAAAAATTGATATTTACTTTTTGTATGATTACTTTGGAATATCAATAAATGTAGGATCAAAATATAGTGAAATAATATAAATAATAGTGAATCTGTAATAACCGAGTAGCCCATATTTCACTTGGTAAAATTATAAAAATTGTATTTTCAAAAAACATAAAAAATCGTTCATTCGCGTAAAAAAATATTTTCCAAATCCTATCTATACGAGAAAATCCATAAAAACATTTTTGTTAATGTTTATGTTGACAAGAGCAAATGTTCGACGAAGCGATTTCAATACATAAAAGCAAATACAAAAAATATCAAAACCAACAATAATTATAGTGAAAATATTATCTCAGCGAAATTCTGACAGATCACGCGCATATAATAAAACAAAAACAAATGGCGTAAACACAGCGATGTATTTAGGCTAATTTGTTTACATTTTGAGGTTAGAATTTGTCTATTTTGAATTATGTTTTTCCTCAAATTTATTCACTATAATTAATGTAATTTTAATTTAGATAACACACTAGCACTAGAACTTTTGATAAAATTTAAGATAATTTTAATATCACTAGTTTGCCTCGAACAAATTGAAATTTAAAATCGAGTTTTTTTATTGTTTTGCTTTAACTCGAAAAATGTCATTTCTTTCTAAATATGCCTAGTTCGTACCTTAAATGGGTATAACGTTATATATCCAGTGGTGTTGTTAGTACTTTTTATATTTTTTTAATTTCACATGTTATTTTAGAATTTACCTATAAAATAATGAGAATTTTTAATATTTTTCAATATAAATCACATTATGTAATGGAATCAAATTTCACATAACTATATTTATATTTTTTTTTGTTTTTAAAAATAATACTGAGCCGACCCTTCTCTGAATTTTTAATTTTGTTTAACTACTTCACTGTTGGCTGCGCACAACAATGAAAAAATGAGTTTCGCTGAGATATTATTTTCACTATACATTAGTGTTGGTTTTGAAAAATATGCATATAATTGTCTTTGTCTTTCTTACATGACGTTATATTAAAAAATTCTGAATAAAACATATGCATACGTACATACCACAAACTTTAAAAATTGCGATGTAGGTTTGAGTCGCAACTAAAACTTTGAACTTTAATTTTGTAGTACTAAATAATACGCACGATGGCAGCATCGTTTCGAACCCCTCACATTAAAAAAAAATCGAACGAAAATATTTATACTACATTGGCAGTATGGTATTTGGTTTTGGTCAAAATTTTGTACAAAGATAGATTTCAGTAATAAGCAGTGTGTGTTAACTTTTAGGTCCATTCGAGTGTTAAATAGAGGGGGTTACAGAGGAAGAGAAAACTGTCAAACAGATTTTCTCAAAAACGAGACCGACGATTTTTTTGTTATGTTGATGATAAGTTTGACAATTTATCGTGTACTTGTTCACAAAATTTGAAGTCGATTGAAGCGAAGAAATATGTGTCTACAGTTACTACACCTTGCAAATTCCAGCAATTGTTCCCTTGGTGTCTTTAAGATTAAATGAATAGATTACCGTGTAATATGGAATTTAAATTTGTAAATTTACATAAAATACTTTGCTGGTGGCAAAAATTGTCGTCAACATTTAAATAATTATATCTAGTGAGCTTTTAAATATAGCAAGATATTCCCGTTTCTATGACATTGGCATTTCTGACATTGATATTTCTGTGACGGTTTATTTACATTTTAATGATTGAAATTTCAACGACATGTTGATCGATACATTATTTGTGAATTGCTTTAATAAAATTGTCTTAAAGTGCTTTTCATACTGGCTGCGTTAACTTTGGAAATTAAAAAATTTAGGTTTTATTTTTAATAATTATCACTTAAAAATAATTTATTTTATAACAGTTTCAAAATATTTCTATAAAAAGTGACACCGTTAATCAAATAAAACTTAATTACAAAAATTTAAAGTTAGAAAACGACTTTACATTTTTAAAGTCCAAAGTCAACGCAGCCCCGGTATGAAAAGCACTTAATAAATTATCTTTGTGTTCAAAGTCGTATATAACTCCGAATAGCTAATTACTATGGGCTGCTTTAAAACAATATCTCGCAATTAGGGTGGCGCAGGTTAAGGAGAGCTGGAAGATACATAAAATGAAATGCTATATGACAAGGAGGTAAATAAAATACAACAATAAAATATACAACAATAAAATATTTGCAATCTAAGCTTAAAATAGTTATTTATTCAACAAGAGTGGCGGTAAGTATTTTATTGGTTCACAAAGTGGTGGAAGTAGTGCATCCTCTATGGTTAGCCAGATGAATTTCTTCATAGTAAACACATTTAGGATGAATATTTATAGCTTTTACATAATCTCTGGTACCTATGATGTTTAACTAAACTTATGACACACCTGGGTTCCTTGTTGCAATATTTTTGTGTATGTCCATAGCGCTTAAATTTGTTTACATAGCGATAAAAGCATAGATCTTTTAGAGACTAAATAATCACTTTGCACCCAAGATGTACATACTTAATTTTGATACATTTGAAGGAATACCATACACAGAATTGAAGGTTTTGCTACTTTAAATCTTTTTGCTTTCAGATCATCAATTTTATAATTTTTTTTTATTTAGCATTTTTGTAATTTATTTGAAAGTTTCACTATCTTCCAAGATTATTTTGATGGGGTTTCCATTCATCACCTTTGCATTAAACTTATCAGTTATAGTTATATAGTCTGTAACTTCATCTATTACTATTAGTGGTCATTTACTATTATTCATTTTACTATTTATTACTATTAGTGGATCATTTCTAGTTAGGAACATCACATTTTAATTGAGGTGGAGCCTTTCAAGCCAAGATCAAACATGGCGGTGTTTATTAATTAAATCAATATGAAAAAAAGCTTACAAACAAAACCAAAAAGCTTGAATAAAAACAACCTATTTCACGGAAAAAATTAGGCTTGTTATCACGAAGAAAACGGATTTTTAATTGAAGAAAATGAAATTTTTCTTCATTTAAAAGCTAATTTTCTGATTTCTTTCGAGTTTTTCTTCATGGAAGATTTGTGTTTCTTGCAATGATAAAAATTTTTTTGAGTAAAAATTTGTTGTTTAATTGTAATCTGAGATTTTTTGGTGGTTTGGTGTCTATTGGAGAGGGGACCAAATTTGAGTAGATTAATCTACCAGCTCCGTAACATAAATTAAAAATAAATCCAAATTCTATGTATACTGTATCTACAGGATATTAGATGCGTAGTAATAACAAGTTCGTAATAAAAGTAAATAATAAAAAATTGTTCAAAGTTTAACAAAATTAATCAAATTTACTTAAAGATCTAATCTGGAAAATCGTTTTTTAAAGATTTGATTAATGTTGTGACAGACGAGTGAATTGTTTCATTTTCCAAAATAATATCGTAAAAATATACTTGAATAAATTGCCACACTTAAATGCATTCTTTTGGATATTTTAAATTGAATACAAAAAAATTTTTGAAAACGGTGTGTACGGCCAACTGAACATTTGGCGATACATATTTTATATCATCAAAATATACATAATATTGATTTAGGGTTAATGATGGTTCCTTCTACGAAGATAAATGGCTGAATTCGTTGATGATTTTCCTTTTTCGGTGCAATAAAATTATTTATCTCATTTGTCGAATCAGAAATTTTAATGAAAGTTTCTTGTGATTGTAATATTGAAAACTTGGTGTACTGCTTAGATCCATTTGCTGATTTGGTACATCTAGCAGTAATCGGTTTCAATACGGCATGCAACAAAAAAAATATAGCAGTAACCTTTCCATCTGAAAATATTCGCATTGTAACTAAGTTAGAAAAGATTTATTTATTTGTATCATTGAAAGATATACTTACTTTTGCAAATATTATTATTCTGCTTGATTTCATTGAGAAGCTTAACAGATCCAACATCTTTAATTTCCCGTTCAAATATTCTTATGATATTTTCTTCAAAATATTCGTATTGGTCGAAAATTTTATATTTTTCGATATATATCCCTTTGAAATCTATGTCAATCTGAAAATATATGATTCAACATTAAGCTAAATCATAGTCTTTAAATTTAACAAAAAAATTAACAAAATTACCAATTTAAATCCATTAGAATTTCGGAATTGTGGCCATTCTGCAATACAATCACTGGTGTTCTTGGAATTTTTAATTCCGTTAAGACGATAACATGTAGTAGAGGCCCAATGATGAAATAGCTCATCTTCCTTCAATAAATTAAATTTAATGTTTCGTAAATGACCATCAATGGATCCAACCGCAGGAGGTTCTAATTTTTTGGTATAGCAATGTCGTTCACAACTCTTTGGTTTTTCTTATTTGAAAATTGGTAGTTTAGTCCCGATTTTTTATAAATGTTTCTTTTATTGTGGTATTTTGTGTAGAGGCGCCCTAAAGGGGCTAAATTTTTTCGTTTATGATAACAAACCTTCTGAAAATTATAAATACAAAATAATGTAATAAGTGTAAGTAATTGGGTGTAGAATTTCTTACTTCCTCTTCTGTAGGGAACATTTCAACTATTTTCAGTTGCAATTGCTTCACAGTCGTCCGTCGAAAATGGAAGACTATTTTTTAAAAAATAATCTACAATAATGTCAACCAATAAACGACGGTTTGGTTCGTTGAACTCCTTCTTTGATTCGTAGCATGCCTTGAGCATTTCTCCTTGATTATCATTTGCCAATATTTCAGTAAGGTTGGCATTTGAACAATTTGTATTTGATGTGGATGACATCGGCGATACCGGCATACTCGTATTTGTTAACCATGATGAAACCGTTGTTGAAGAACTAGTTGTTGGTTTGTTAGTAGTTAACCCTTGACCATCTTGCCATTGAACTAATGCATATTTAAAGTCTACTCTATCACCAAAACTGAACCCGTCCAGAAGTTTTTCAATATGGTAAATTTTTAGACATTTAAGTTGCTTAAGGTACATCTTTTCATCTAGAATTTTTATTTTTTATTAATAATATTTAGAAAAAATTCAAATGAAACTTCGATGACTTTTACTTACCATCTAAGCGACGATATAGCTGCATTAAATTCCACTGTTCTAGCAAATTCTGGAGTTCTGATTGCTCAGTAGTAGGAGTTGAACTGGTATTATCCGGTGGTACCATTAAGTAATAAGTAATTTCTTGCCGTTCCAAATCACTTTCATTTGATGAATCGATTTGTTTTAGGTTTAGCATACTTTGTGATTTTTGAAGATCACTAATTTCGGTGGCCTCCATTGTAAAACAATTTTTCAATATGACTTAACTACTCGTATAATTCAATTTAAAATTCTATTTCAAACAAAATTAAATAAAAAATTAATTTAAACAAATTATGATTTTAAAATCGGTTGAACTTATATAATTGTTTAGGCCTTATCATATATAAACCATTTGAAAACTTTGATATCTCAATAGGGGGGCCGCTAAGCTTATCAATATCGACTAGATTTACACTGTCAGATTCTAGGTCTACAAAGTAACCTCTATGGTGTGAACTGTAACCCTTTATTTCTAATTTGACGCATAAGAATTTAACTTCAGTTTTAAAAAGTATTACTACTTCTAGAATTTTATAAAAGCTCAGTAGACTGCTATCGCATTTATCTTCAGTAAGACAAAACCCGGTTTTTAACATCGTTCCATCATATTCAATATTTGAAACACAGAGAAAATCCTCACTGCAAATATTAAGGCTATGTGAAATATAACTGCTGTATTTACTGATTAGTATATTAGTTGTTTCAAACTGAACAGGTTGATATGTCAAATCATTGCATATAGAACTGGCGAATTTCAATTGAAATTTTTTGGCCAGTGTTAATGAAACCTGTTTTCTTGATGTAGTAGAATTTGCGTGCAGTTTAAATTCCCTATGTTTTCCTTCGTATCTCATGCTCCAAAAATGACGCGGTGGACCAGAATATTCTATTACGCTTGGATAATGCGTTAAAAAATGAAACTTGGGTTTTAGAGAATCATTGAATAGTCGCTGGAATTCCATATTGTGAGTTTTAATTTTGTCTTTTAAAAGTAAAATATTCGTGTTCGAAAATTCATAACTTAGTAAAATATCATTTATATCTATTAGGTTTAATAAAAAATGTCCAAACTTCATCATTTTCAGGAATTTTATCACCTACCATAAGAGGCAAAAAATGCAGAAAAGTCATCATTTCACGAGCGCACATTTTTAGATGGACATTTTTAATGTTTTTCTGAGAAATTGGTGGAGACATATTTTTACATTCTAAATAACCATAGTTGAAGTTTTGTTTACGTTCATTCAAAAATTCTAACGAAATATATTTTTTAATATAAACTAAATTATTAAGTACATGACACAAGTCGTACAAAACCTTCGTACAAATCATGCATCAAATCGACAGCAAAATTAGTTGAAACGTTGAAACTCGGAATTTGGTTAAAAATAGATTCTTGCTGTATACCAGTCGAACATGGCTCGTTCGCTTCAACATCAAGTTTGTAGTTAATTTCGTTTCGTAAATTATTACTGTTTTCTTCTCCTAACTGTTTTGTGTTTATTTTATTTTCTCGACAGAGCCTACAAAAATAATTTGAAGAAAAGGAACTGTTGAAATCTAAAACTGTATTCAAACCTAAATTATCTCCTAAAATTAATCCTAACAGAAATCGAACCTTTTTTGTCCCTTGGCTAGTTTCAATATTTAAACCTTCTTCTTCTAAATATTTTAATTCGTTAACCAAAGATTTTAACGCCATCGAGTTGCCATATTCTTTTAAATCTATTGCATTAATGGAAGCTGCTAGGTAAATATTTTCTAATTTAGACAAATTTTCAAGAATTGGGAACGAGTAATAGAAATTTGCAATTGATTTATCTTTCGAGTGTAAACCTAAAGGATTGTTAATTCCAAATTCATCAACAAATAAGAAATATGGAACAGAAATACTGTTGGGATATTTATTTATTTTTTCTTGCCACAATTTTCCTTGCGTAAAATTTGAAACTGTTTGTCTTCTAGTGGACAAGAGTTCCAATCTATTCAAGGACTTCAGTAAATTATCATGGCGTTCAAATACTTTTCGGAATTGAAATTGAAGCGGTAAAAGTATGCCGACAGAATGTAATTCATCGATAATTATTTCACCGTTTCTATAAACTTTCGTGATTTCCTTATTAATTGTAAATTGCTTTGGGCTTTCTGTTAAATCACTCGATTCTAAATATTTGGTGAACTTATACTCTGTATCAAACTTACAAAACGAGTTTTCGCAAACTTTAACTAGTTTTTTAAATTCGAAACTCATATCCTTATTTAAACATTTATTTAAAGAATCTAAAATAGGTTTTAAAATTGCGTTTTGAATTCCTTTTTGTATTTCAATCACATCTTTTTTATTTAAGTTATTTTTATTATGAAGGCTTAAAAGAAATCTGCATGCTTTATTTTCTATCATTTCTATTGCAGTATTGCAATTAAATTCGATTTTTGGTTCACTATTGACATCAGGATTTCGATAATCATTTTGAGAATGTGCAAAAGGAATAAAAGATTCAGATAAAGGTTTGAGATGTGGATGACCAGTGGATTAATGTACACCATATTCTAATTTATTTTCGTTAAAATGTTTCACTATGGCATGTCTACGAAAAGACCGCACGTTTTGGAAAGAACTCGAACAATTTTCTTCACAACAACGATAAGTATCATAGGTCGTTAATTTATGAACTTTATGGTAATGGGATATCAAATCTTTCAAATTGTTATATAATTTAAAACACTTAAAACATTTCATTTTAATGCAATACAATAAAAAAAAAACATTATATAGTGTAGTTATAACAAACTATATGTAAATAGATACGAAGAACTAACACCAAATTGTAAAATTAATTAAAATAAACTGCGTATTGTATGTAATTGAGACACGTGTTTTTATCTTAAACAAAATAAAATGCACTATTTAAAATAAAAATAAACATAATTATAAAGTATTAACTCACCACAACAAAAATCTATTTTAATTATTTAAACAAATTAATTTAAATATATTGCCTTCGCTTTCGCTTGCACAAAACAGCTCAATTTAATTAAAATAAAATGGTTGTACCACTGTGCGCTATAAAAAATAACCTTTTGCACCAATATCCCGAATATAAATGAACGCACAACGGCTCAACGGCACAAAAACGAAAAAAAAAGAGAACGAAAACGATGTATGCCTATCTCTGTTTTTTGTTTTTCAAATAAATTTTTTGTTATTGTAACTAAATATCATTCTAAAATAACGGAAGGCTTCTTTCTCTTTTGTTTTAGTATTATTACAGAAACATTTTGTTATATCAAATAATTTTCTTTGTCCACGACTAACGTATAATATGTTCATTATACGTTTGTTTCATCACTTATAATGAAACCCATTATTCACTGCTAGTTTATCTAGTAGTCTCTTCTTTCATTATTCAATACGTCCAAGTAAATTATTTGATTTTTGAAATTTTATCTAGTAGTCTCTTGCCATTTTCATTATTATTAAACTGTGACGTCAAAATGTCGATGAAAATTATTTGAAGAGTATTTAAAGGATTTGATTATAAAACATAATGATATTTGTCGGTCGTGGACAAAGTATCGTATTCTACTCGCATATAATGGCTGTTATTCACTCAGATGATTTACGACCACAGTACACATATATAAGGTAATATATTGCGCAGGATGTCAAAAAATTACAACAACGACAATGGCGGAGATCGTGACTGAAAGTTTATGAAATATTTAAACAATGATACATTGTTAATTATTTTGAATTAAAGTCAGTAGAATTTTTCACAAAATTTTAATTATATTCACTCAACACTCAAAATTATTACGCAAAACCAACAAACACGATTTGTTTGGTCACGATGTCCGCCATATTAATTTTTTTTTTATATAGATGCGCAAGAAAGAACGAAAATGAAACATCGGAGTATATTACCTTATTATGTGTACTGTGATTTACGACACTCGCCTATCGGCTCGTGTCGGCAAACTTCATCTTCGTGAATAACAGCTATCATTATATGCTCATTGAATAATGTACTATTCTTTAATAAACTAAAAGTTTTGTTCCGCACACAAAATATTTATTTACAACAGAAACTTGTAGTTTGTTATCGACCCTTCTCAAAATAGAGAATTATTGTTTGTAGTAAACATAATTTTATTTATATTTACTTATTTATTAAATTTAACTAAAAATTTGAAAAAACCCATTTATTTGTGATAACTCATGATTTTTATAAAATAGAGAAGATTTTTAGTGACAATAAATAAATTTTTGTAACTGGGACGAAAAATTAGTAACTAAAGTTCTTTATTTACTAATAACACAAGATTTTTTTCAGTGTACCGTCTTTTTAGCAAAAGTAAATGATATAAGATGTATGTATGTATCGCATACCGGCGATCTGAGGTTTATTTTCTTGAATCTATGACTGCTCAAAATTCTTGATTGAAGAACAAAAAAACAACGAATGGAGAAAAATATTATTGTTTTGTTTCCAATTTTTCTTGCAACTGAAAAATAGAACCTTTTCTCACAATATATTGTAGTATCCAATTTTTTTGAAATTACCCATTTTAAAAAAACAACATTTCTTAATACCTATGTTGAAATAAATTTCGAAAAAAAACATTTTTATTTTTTTATTCAAATTTAATTACTTTTGATTTGCAAACATTTGCGGAGAGTACTGTATGCAATGAGAAATTAAGGCGTTTTGTACATATTTGGTTATAATAAACAACTAAGTTGGGTTATGGTAAAAATACCGGTAAACACGGATTAAAAGATTTGGATATTGGTATTGTTAACGTTACTTGAAAAAAATCCGGTATACCGGTATTTCGTTCCGTTACAGGTAACGTTTCGCAACACTGGTATCTATCGATCACCTCAGCTCAGCATCAAGGATTTGATTAAACGATTGGTTGCAATTCATTCAAGATTTCGATTAATTTAGGACTTTCCAGCATCGTAAAATGGTCACCGTCAATATATTTCAAAAACACTTGATCCTCTGTGAATTTGGCTAATCCGTAGTCTTCATCAATATCTCGAATCGATGCAACAGTTGGCCTAATTAATGTAATCGCCGATTTAATTTTAGGAATTTCAGAATTTTTGGAATTGAGAATAATTTTAAGACGATTAGATAATCCTTTGATAACCGTTTTCAAATATTCCAAATTGCCAATATTTTGGGAGCTAGCATATTGTAGTACCTTATTGACACGTTCCTCCCAAGTGGAAATTAATAATTTTTTTTCTTGTAAATCGTCTACTTTTCCTTCGAGCGATACTTGTTTTAGTACTGTAGCACACACCGCGACTTCTATAGCATTTTCTGAGACATCTGGGAGTTGTGCAAAAAAAATTTGTTTCAAAAATGACAAAGATCCATCGATAAGTAAAACATTTCCTTTTTTTCCAGATTCTTCAAACTTATTTGCTAGGAGTAATGCGATAGTTGAGCCAAATGAATATCCTGCTATATAAAAGGTATCAATATGTCTTCCAATTTCTTCATGAATATCGATTGAGACTGCTTCGACAATTTCGTTGATTGACTTAGCATGAGGAATATTAGTGAACTGAACCCAGAATGTTGGTAAATTAGTTGATGAAACAATAGTATTCCATTGCGCTCCTAATAGTCCTTCAATTCCAGGTACAATAATTAACGCAGTTTTAAATTTCGTTGAATTATTCAGAGTGGGTAGTCTTATCACTAATTTATCGCATGGAGTTTCACAGCCTAAATTCTTTGAAATGATTTGAAAGTCTGTAAAGGTTTCGATTGAATATTTTAATTTCAACTGATTTTCGAAAGCCTGTTTGCTTTGTTCTTTTAATTCAATTAACCCAGCAAATGTTGTTTTCCTTAAATTTTGAGATGATATAAAAATATCAAAATCACGATCAAGTGTCTGTTTTATTTCAACAGTCATCATTGAATCCATACCCAAGTCGGCTAATGTTGCGTCCATTGAAATGGATTTAATATCTCGTATAGACATAATATTCATAATTTTTGACACAATGTCATTAGTGTCAGCACTAGTTGATGAGTTGGTATGTTTCTCAGCTACCACCACACTGCCAACAACTGGACATTCCCCGATAAGTAAATAATCGAGTACTTCGATACACGACGATATCTGTTGCTGTAATGTAGCTCCAATTTTCAGTTCATAATTATCTTCTTGTAAATCAGCAACAATTCCAACATCATCAATGGGGCCCCATTGTATTGCTTTACCAGGTAAATTTTGTTGATGCCTTTGTTCAATTAAACGTTCCATGATTGAATTGGCCATACCATAATTGGTTTGGCCAGCATTACCACGGCCACAGGTTACGCTTGAGAAAACTACAAAATGTTTTAATGCTGGACATAATTTTCGCGACATATCATCCAAGCAGATTGTTACATTTACTTTGGGTAAAAAGCATTGATCGAATTTTTCGATAGTTTGGTTTTCTAGAATAGCATCTTGTAAGATCATAGCTAAATTGAATATACCGTCTATTGGTCCTAATGTAATTGCTTCTTGCAATAGCGCTTCACAACCACTTTGTGTTCCAACATTTGAAATATTTATCTTTATGATTACACCGTAAGTTTCCCATATTTTAATCCGATATGCTTGATAAGGCTTCGAAATTCCTCTTCTTGATGATATTACTACTTTTCGGGCTCCTCTAGTGATTAACCAATCTATCAATTCCAAACCAAAGCCTCCAAGTCCACCAACTATAACATAGGATGCTTCAGCTTCACAATTGAATCGTGGATACATTTCGATTGGCAATGAAACCCCATTAAAAGGATCTTCCCGAATTTTTATAAGTACTTTTCCAATGTGCCTTCCACTAGCCAAATATCTAAATGCAGCTTCAATTTTACTTGCAGGATAAACAGTAGTTGGAAGTGGTTTTATTATACCGGCATCAATATCTTTTTGTACCAACATTTTAAGAACCATTTTTTCTTGTACCGGTGACGCAAATAAAATATCAACAGACACTGTGTGAAATGAGATATGTTTCTTAAATGCATGTAATCCTATTTTAGTATCATTTGCTATATCGAATTTTCCAATTTCCAGAAATTTTCCGTTGTTTCCTAGACATCGTAATGAGGCTTGTAGTTTCTCTTCGGACAACGAGTTTAGGACGTAATCAACTCCATCGCCATTTGTTTCAAATTGGATCATATTTTCAAAAGTTGTGTCACGTGAATTTCCAATGTGAGAATCTGAATTTGGAATAATTTGAGGTATATAAATTATTTATAATTATAATTTATAACTAACCTTTTAATTCCGGATATGTTTTCAATAAAAAATCTCGTTTTTCTTTAGTACTGACAGTTGTAAATACGTTTAATCCATAAGCGAGGGCAACTCTAATGGCTGCTAACCCAATGCCTCCTGTACCAGCATGAATTAAAATTGAATTCCCTTCTTTGATGTTTGCGTGTAAAAATAGGGCGGCATACACTGTACTGTAAACAACTGGTACTGTAGCAGCTTGTTCCAATGACCAATTGTCTGGACATGACCATGTAAATGCTGGATCTGAAATGATATGTGTACTAATTGCTCCGGACATTCCCATTCCCATGATTCTATTTCTCTTTGTATCGATTCCTGAATATTCGAAACCGAGAACACACTCTTGATCGAAGCGACTTTCGCTAAATTCTTCAGCTGACAGTTTACCAGTAGCAAATAAAATATCCCGGAAATTAAGCGCAGCAAATTGAATTCTCGTTTGGTTCTCAGCAAACCGCTGACTATACGACCCTTTCAACCAACGTAATGATGATAGATCACCTTTTTGAGTTAGGTTTACATATGCATGAATATCAGCTGGTCCTTTACGAACAAATCTTTCAAAAGCCAAATGTTTAAATGTTCCCCATTGCCCCTGCATTAAAAAATCATAAATGTAAAGCTATAATTGTTAAAATTTATGTTATAATTACATTTCGATACACGTTGGTGGCGAAATTTAATTCCAGTTGCTTTTTATAAAATGGATTATTGGGGTCAAACGGTGGTGCATTAGGATCATCAATAAATACACCTACCACGTTAGAGCCGTTTGATTCCTTGCGAACGCAGTTCACGAGACCTATAATACCAGAAAGGGGTTCATTCTGTGAATAAACGATAGCTCCATTTTGTTTAACGCCCGCTTTAAGTTTTTCCAGCCATTGGAATTGTTTGTCTTTTGCAGAAATGTTTATTGTAACCGTTTGTTTTGATATTTTACTAGATTTCTTCTGAAGCATTACTAGCGTTTCATTATCAAGTGGCATAACCACAATGAGATTGAATCCTTGAGGTACAAATATTTCATTGGGATCTAAATTACGCGCTTCACGTGATATAATGTATCCATGATCTAGAAGACTTGCCTTCGAACGTTCTAGAAACACCAACTCAGTTAAACAATTCGGTTTGATAACAAATAAGCAATTCGATTGTGATATTAACGAGCTGTTCTCAACAAGTATTTCCTCATATTCTGTCGCTTCGGAAGTTAGAATCATTAAATCTCCAGTTGTGTGTAGTGGGAGATCTTTAATAGCTTCCTTCAATTTTATTATAAAAGGTACAGAATTTTTGTCCAGTAATTCAACACATTTCACTATTAGTGTTGGATGATTTTCTATAGCATGCTGTATACAAATTCTTGCTGAATTGATTTCACTCATTTTCGGTGTTGGCATATACGAAATGAATTTATATGATTCCAGTATTGGCAAACTTTGTACTTTTCTCCTTCCAATTGGGGTTACTTGTAATCCTTTTATTTCGATTCCACCAGCTTGCGTAATGTTCATATTTGTATTCACAAATACTTCAATAAAATGAGTTTCAGGCTTCTCTGGATCAAATTTACTTAAAAATGTTTGATGTTGTGCTGTATCGATCGTTAATTTTTCGATTCCCATTGGCACCAAAAGACTCCTCGTATCTTTTCCAATAGTTAAAATTTGTAATACACAATTCATGAATGCCACCCAATTGGAATTCCAGCGCACTTTGCCGTGCAGTCCATCTGAACGTGCTTCAATGACATCACGAAATACGCCTTTGAAATTGTAACCGCGAAGTCGCAATTCTTTATAGAAATCCTGAGTTGGTAAATATGGATAATCACTTTTAGCTAATGGTGGTAAATTTGTTAATTTAACATCGCTTGGTAGTTGTTTTATAAAACCTGTAACAACTGATACACTTCCTTCTGATATTTCAAATCGACCTGTTCCAAAATGTATCATTACAAGAAATTCAACAGTCAACTGATTTGTTATCATGGTTTCTCGTAAATATTTAACTTCTTCGAATTGTACATTCAGTTCGGAAAATAGTTTCCCCTGTATTCCTGCGAATGTTTCCCAAACTAAACTTAAATAACCTGCCGTTGGGAACAAACATCTTCCGTCAATAACATGACCCTCAATATACTGATATTCTTCACCGTGCAAGGAAACCAGAACGTTATTTTCACCACTTTTGGCTCTTTCTGCATTGAAATTCAGAACAAACCAATCTTCGGAATGATCCCATTTTATTAAATGTGATAGTCTTGCAGTTCCTCGAGATACTGGAAATTCAACCTGAGGATATAATTTATCAATAGCGATGTCAATACCATTTAAATAAATTCTGAAAAAGAAAATAATACAAATTAGTAATGGAAATGGTTTATAAAATGGTTAACTGACCTTCCTAACGCGGTTAAAAAGAAATCTAAGCTTTGTTTATTGCCACGTTGCGTCAACGGAATGTAAATAGCATTGCTAAGGGATTTTCTGAATACCGCTTGGAGCAAACTGTGTGGAGCAATTTCAATTAATACTGCATTGTCGGGCAGTAACAATGACGACTCTTCAAACAATACCGGACCGAGTAAATTATTCGTTTGGTATTCGGCTGAACAGTATTGTGATTCTGGTAGATTCCATTTATTTTGTGGTACACTGGTACTCAGCCATTTTGCAGATCGTTTCTTAGGCACTTTAATTATTTCATGCAGGTATTTTAAAAGTTTAGGTCCCATATCTGAAATATATCTCGAATGGTATGCAATGTTTGAAACATTAACTTCATGGGCAAAAATTCCATCAGCCGTTAATTTGGTGACAAACTTTTCAATTTCGTTTTGCGGACCCGAAATAGTACAAGAACCAGGGCCATTGTGACAAGCGATATCTATTGTTGGCGGAACAAGATTTTTACTTTTGTTATACGATAGTCCAATAGCCGCCATTGTTCCTTTACATGTTTTTGTTTCAAGACTGGCCATACCGCGAGAATATGCACATAATATCATTTCTTCCATCGTCAAACAGTTATCGGCATACGCACATCCTAACTCTCCAACTGAATGACCGATTATATAATCCGGTTGAATATTTAGAGCAGCTAGACAGTCACAGAGTGCCGCCTGAATAGCACTGATTCCAACAAAAGAGTGGAGTATATTATCAAACATAGTTTTATGTGGCGACGTTATTATATTTAATAAGTCTAAGCCTTTGGGTTTTAATAAATCATGGCATCTTTGAATAGTTTGACGAAAAATAGGCAGTTCTAATAAATCAGCTCCCATTCCATTCCACTGCGAACCCATTCCACTGAACACATACACGATTGGCCGTTTTATTCCACTGAAATGTTGTACTTCTTTTGTAATGCATTCAGGATTATTATCTTCTACATGTTTGTATAGTCCAAAACTTTTAAAAACATTTCCAGAAACAGATGTTTTTTGTGCGTTATGTAAAAGTGCGATATATTCAATATCAAGCGGCTGTGATGCTAATGCCTCATGTATTGTATTACATGCCTCTTCTGTTCTTCCTGACCAGCCCACTAATCTTGGTGTTTTATCCGTGGGAGCTCCTTTGTTTATTTTGACTTTGGGGTTAGCCCGTAACAGGCAATGCGCGTTTGCACCCCCGAAGCCAAATCCATTAATTGCAATTAGCGGTCCATCCAATTTTTGTGTATTACACACAACTTGAAGTCGATTATCCTCCAACGCTTTAATGCTAGGGTTCCCTTTGGAAAAATGTATATTTGGTGGAATTAATTGATTTTCCATGGCAAATAAACACTTGGCGATGGCGCACATCCCGGACGCAGCTTCACTGTGACCCAAATTTGATTTTACTGAACCAATTGGCATTGGACTTTTGCGATTTCTACAAAACACTTCATCTAAGGCTTTACATTCTTCGGGATCTCCGACAATTGTAGCAGTACCATGAGCTTCTACGTAATTAACAATTTCTGGTTGTATATTGATTTCTTTATAAAATTCGCTTAATAATTTTGCTTGCATAACAGACGAAGGATAAGTGATACCCTCTTCTTTGAATCCATCACAGTTTGTTTTGGAATATAAAACTGTGCTATAAATCCGTTTCGCATCCCTAGATTTTTGTAACAATAAAACTGAGATAGCTTCAGAACGTACATAACCAGATGCATTAGCATCAAATGGTCGAGATATTCCGTCGGAAGCTAAAGCTCCTAAACGCGCCAACTGCAACGCTACATGTGGATTAAGTGTTAAATTTGTTGCACCCACTAAAGCTGCATCGCATTCACCAATTCGCATTGAAGTGAACGCCGCATCGAGGGCATAAAAAGACGTACTGCATGCTGTATCAATTAAAAGTGATGGACCTTGTAATCCTAATGAAAAGGAAATCCGGTTAGCGAACATAGCACGAGCACAACCAGTTATTCCAAATCCGCCGCTTGCTACATTTTCGTAAAAAAACTTTTTTTCAGATTCACTATAGCATGCACCAATAAAAACACCCGTCCTTGTACCCCGCATTGATTTTGGATTTACGCCTGCATCTAATATTGCTTCGTACGCCTTTTCAACTAGTATACGTGCTTGGGGGTCCATTGAATGGACCTGTTTGGAATGGATGCCAAAAAACGTTGCATCGAATTTTTCCAAATTATCTATTTTGCCTGATCGTTTTGGTAATTCAGGATAATCATGTCGCCAACGCCTTTCATCATCGTCAATCATATCGACCTAAATGGATGCAAAAAAAAAAAGTAAGAAGCCGATGTCAAATGTATATAAATATTAAATTAAATAGCAAAGATAATCAATTTAAACATTATAATCTTTAAGTTGAAATTTTTGTGTTAAATAATTATGTCTATTCCCGATTTGATTCAATAATTTGACGCTATCGTCCAGTACCAATCAAAAACATCTTTTCATTAAGTAAGAATTGCGATAACTTCGAAAATTTGTGGAATACTTCGAGTTTTGCGTTTTCAATTGCGCAACTCTTGGAGTAGCAGAATTTTCGAACCAGTTGGTCACATAAATTTACTAAAGACAAAGAAGAAGGCGAAAAGCAGATCGATCTAAAAAAAAACAGCGTGGCAATAGATCAGTGCGATTAAACGCCAGAATTTGAATTTAGTCTGCTGGAGTTGCAAAGATCTGTGCCACAAATTACCCACATTAGAGATAAATAAAACTCACAATTTCTGTGAAGAGTATATGGTTTAGTGAACATACTTATAAACGGTTGCTTCAGGTGCAAAAAGCGGCCAATATTGGGGAAGCAAGCTTGGTAAAAATTCCCAGCATCAGATCAACCACGAACTCGAGTTAAAAGAACGTCTAGCTACATACCTACATATATTAAAACAACCAGCTATATCGCGTAAAGAATTATTGGAAATCACTATGTATTATATCTACTATTTCAGAATTTTTATTCAACGACCCACAGCCATATGCAAAGATTGTTACTCTCGATAAATTGAAATTTGGTTTACTTGACAGCGGTGCGAGTGTTAGCTAGACAATGGAAGCGATACATCTGGGAAGGAGTTTGATAAGAAAATTTAATACGTATGTGCAAACCGCCTAAGGAACCGCCAATGCTGTCACCGGATGTGTGAAGCTACCGGTAACTTATTTGGGTAAAATAGAATCTATACAATTTTGCGTTGTGCCCGCGGTGGAGACCGAAATTTATTTAGGAGTAGATTTGTGGAGAATTTATAATGTTGGTCCGGATATCATAAACGAAGTTAAGATTCTTACTGAGAGCACTGGGAACTGTACCAACAACCATAAATTAATCCCCTAAAACGTTAAGAAACTTCAAGAAATTATAATGTTTTTCTCCTCTTTCAGAGAGCGTTGCCTTGGAAGAACGAATCTGGTGTGACGCACCATATAGACGTGGCAACACTTGACCCTATCAAACAAAGACACTATCCAGTATCTTTCGTGAAACAGGATTTATTCTACCGCAAGAGATCGATCGAATGATCACCCTTGTCGTGATTCAGGAGAGCCAAAGCTCATTGAGCATGCCTGCGGTTTTGGTATCGAAGGCAAACGGGAAATCTAGATTGTGTTTGAACTCCAGAAAAATCAACACGTTAATGAACCTCAAACCAAACTGAAGGATCGAGTATACTGCTCCAAAATAGCTTCGAGATAGAGTATTCGTCTATTTAGATGATCTCTTGATTATCAAAAGATAAGATCGACGAGCACCTGGAAATCTTAAAGGCCGGGACATGTCAAACTGATTACCAATAGTGTTTTTGTCGCAAAACCTAAATTCTACTTAGCGCAACTATATCGTCATATCCAAATAAGAGTATTACATCTACAAATTGCTAATTTTTTGAAGAGGCTTTAAAGTTGTTAATGCTAATTCGGTTTAATTGTTTTTTACATAAGGTCCTTTCCACAAAGGGTGGCAAGAATTTTATTAAAACAAAATTAAGCCATTTAACATTAAAAACTTGACACGCCCCTCCAAAAAATTAATTATTTGTATATAAATGTAATACTCTTATTTGGACACGAATATGCCAGCCATGTCTTCTGTCGGTCTTGGGAAAATATAAAGAAACGCCACTAAATTATGCAATGCCGGAAATGTCAGAGATTGGGACACGCTGCAGCAAACTGCAACCTCAACTACAGATGTATCAAATGTAATGGAGGACATCAGCCGCATGAATATATGTACATATAATAAAATAAAAAAGATTAAACAATAATATAACTGTGTAAATTGCGAATTAAAAGGACACCCGGCGTCATAGAAAGGCTGAACCAAATAAACACTATCATACACAATACAACAAAATATTGTTCGTGCAGCATTCGTTTAAGAAATCATTGATGAAAAAAACAATTACAAATCAAACAAAAAAGTCAGTTTCTAGTTTTTTTAAACTATTTACATTTAAGAACCTGAAAATAATAATAATCACCACATAAATTAATTTATTTTTACGTTTGATATGATTTTTTATTTAAACAGCCTAAAACGATGTCAAATAATTGTTCGTGCACACAAAGAAGTTGAGGGAATTAGGTAATTCGGTTTATTATTTGGTGTTGTAATCTTCGCATGTAATGGCAATTTGCAACCTTTGCAATTGTTCCTTACCACTAATTTGGTGTTTACGGACCTTTCAATGGGGTTGAGATCTGGTGATTGGGGAGGATGAGGGACTGTTGAATTTACATTAGAGAATAACCATTCCTTTATCAGCTATGAGGAATGCTTCGTGTCATCGAGTCATATTGGTTATGTTTTGGCTTAATGTCAAATTTTCAATGATTAACCCTTGTGTGTATACCCAAATAAAATTACGCTAGTACACACCTGACCCACTCGGGTGACCAAGTGTATTTTTTCGAGTTTCCCCATCCTTTAAAACCGATTTTTTGCCGGGTCCCCTATGTTGTTGCATTTATTTTATAAATTTTGTATTTTGGTGTTTAAAAACTAAAGAAGCTAGAAACGACTAACTTCAAAATTGCAGTCACCACAAATATTTAAAATTGAAATGGCCACCCGGGTGGCCGGGTATACACACAAGGGTTAATTGAACATATTTTTCATCGTCACTACTAAATATGATGTTCGATGGATCCAATTAAACTTCCACATTAATGTTATCAACCATATTGTCTTAATTTTCACTTCACTGTTTTAAAAATTCACAATTCACTTGTTGTACTTTGAACAAGGAATAATTTTGATTTTTTGTAGGTTAGGTTACAATTGCTGTCAAAATTCCCCTTAAAACTTTTCCTATTCGCCTTTAAAGCACCGCAAGAGGTGCCACGATCGCCACTAGTTAAAAGCGAACCAATAGATTGAATGCTAGACAACTTCATTGTGTTTTTTTGTGTTAAGGAAAACAAATAAATGTCAAAATATTGTTCATATCTTTTTGTATGAAGTGGCACAAATGCAATTTTATTTCTATAATTACAGACATATATTAAATATTTTTTAATAAAAATTTAATTGAAATGTATTCATTTTATGTCATTTTAAGCCAAGCCGGTAATTTATTTTGTGAAAAGCGTTTGAAAAATTAAAACATAAAAAGAAGGCAAATTCGTATTCTTTAGGTTTAATCTTGTGCCGTTTGAGTTTTTTCTATGGTTATTTTTTATTAAAATTAAGTTATTTTCAAACATTTTAAGTTAGCTTCATATAAACTGCTGTTTGTTTTCCTTAACACTAAAAAATATTTGACATATTTTGGCTGTCAAATTATCGATCTATTCAGAGTTTTTTTTATGTGTGTTATTTTTGAATTATTTTGCGGCTGAATAAAGAAATATATCTGTTTGGTAAAATATCGGTTGTACCTATGTAAGGTGTCTTTGCTACAAGAAAATGTATCAATTACATTATATCACATCTAGATGTCACTAGTCATTCTATATCCATAATCGTTGCTATAACGTAGTGTTAAAAGACAAAAAATACAACAAAACCAAGATTTGATTAGTATGTTTTTTGGTTTTGTCTTTTTTGTTTTGTTGGGAAAAAATTGTCAAGCAGGTTACATCAACAACCGCCATCATTAAATAATAATAAATAAAAGTTGTAATTTTGTACTTTAAATTTAATTGTTTTTTTTGTTTGTTACGCAACAGAATCTGCATTGAATAAATTATTCTATATTTGCATATGTTTCAATTATTTTTGTAACAATATCTTTCATGCGCAATAAAAGATTGTTTTGAACCGAAATCAACACCAAAATTGTCCAAATATACATTTTTTTGATTGATGTTCACCTTTAACTCTAGTTTCAATATCGTCCACCAGATGTCAGCCACTTTCCGTTAAAAAGCGAATAAAAAAACACCTTGTCTTTGTGGTTTGATTGTTTTTAAATATAGCACCTTTAGTTGTTATTGCTTCACCAAAAATAAAAAAATTACCACAACAACCGTACTAGATAGGCCAAACAGTTGTTAAACTAACCCAAAACAATTTAGTAGTTAAGCAAATTTAAACCAAATTTTAGTTTTAATACCTGCCACAAGAGCCGAATTGACAAGAAAATAAACGAAAAAAAATTTGAAACTTGAAAGCAGTGAACTTATTGTAGCATATTTGCATCATGTTATTCTAATTTAAACTGCATCTACGAGTTTTGCATACGTACACCATGTATAGTATAAAATATTGTTACTGTGTGTTATCATTTATTTTATTTGTGTTCGTGTGGTATTTGTTCCAGTAAGCATCAAAAATTATTGATTCGGGTAAAATCGGTTCAATTTTTTGGTGCTTATCTTCCTATGGGAATATTTTTTCCCATGCTTTTTAGAATGAGAATATGGTCGGTCGTTTACTCTCGAAGAAGAAGGACGTGTTTTGGTTCGAGCATATAATTTTAATTTAATTTATTTCAATTTATTTTTTGGTTTAATGTAGCGAAAATTTTATAAATAAATAATTTATTTTATTTTATTTTAATTTAATTTATTTAAGTGGAAAATGTAAAGTGTAACAAAACATAGTGAAAATTTAATTATGGATAAAATGCAATCCATCGGGATGCATTAACAGGCAATTTTTTTTTAATAATGCATGTTTCTTAAATTTGTGTAGTTAGTGCATAAGGTTCAAATATATTGTCTCATATTTAGATGTAATTAAAATCGATCAAATAGATATACATAGCTACGCAGTTAATTTTCTGTTTCTGTACACGAAAATTCAAGTTTTTGGTTTCTCTCTGTACTCTTATGAGAAAATATTTTTGTATTTATTTTATGTGTAAATGACACAAATGAATTTATTTCGTAGTGTGCGGATGCTTTTTGTTTTTTTTGTTTTCGTGAACTGTACTCGCGGCCGTATGCGTTCGTCGTTATTTTAGAAGTATATCAATGCAGTCTTGAATATACAGGCCTATGACTACAAATAGTGACGACACACTAAGTCTCCGCCGCTACGTGGCAGTGTAGTAAAGTAAATATTTTTTTTTTGTTTTGTGTATTGTTTTGTTTCATCTTTCATGTTAAAAATTCATTTTTCGTCCCCTTCTTTAATCTCTCTCTCTGCGGAAGGAAACAAAAAAAAAATTTTTTTTTTTTGGAGAACGAAATTCAAAATAATAAAATATCTCTTTCTCTCCTCGTATAAAAAACAAAGGGAAGGAAAGGGATAGGGAATGAAATGAAACAGCGGCAGCGATCGATTTATTTCTTTTCTAAAGAGAGGAAATAAAAATTTATTTATAAACAAGAAACGATTAAACAAAGGAGAGAAGCGAAAAATAAACAAAAAATCGAAATGATAAATTTTAAATTTGTTCGCCGAGTTTTTTTTTGATTTAGTGCATTATATTACGTCAAAGGGAGATGTCACGCGTTTATTTTAAGCTTTGATTTGTTTTCAAATCGAGTACATAAATTAATTTTTATTTGATTTAATTTATTTTCAATAATATTTCTAATATTTTATTATTAAAATACATAATACACTACATTTATCTAAAAAAATTTAATTTACATGAATAAATAAAAATTCACATGGTATTCCTCTTTGATCAGAAAGTGCATGTCTTCTTTCTTTGAAGCATTATGCTGCACTAAAAAAACTAAATCAATATTAAAATGTTTTTGGACAAAACAAAAACAAAAAAATATCTTTTCTTTATTATACTGCCGCGTAGCGGGGAGACTTAATGTGTTTCAATTTGTAAAAATTGCTTGTAGTCATAGGCTTGTATATCAAGTAGGCATTGAGTATATTCAACAGTATATATTTATTTCTCCATAACATTTTATAGCATGTAATCTGTGTTTATTTATTTTCATATGTATTGATATTTTTAGGTTTTAATTTCATTATTTATAAATTTTATTTACTGATTTTCTATATGTGTGTTGGTGAATTTAGTATATATTATGTATAATATGGTTTTTATTGTTATTTGGCGTTGTTTTCACTCGTGTTCTATGTATATATGAGATAACTGTGTTGCTCTTTCTTTATATATCATGAGCTACCCAACGCAAAATTTTAATGTATTAATGTATTCGAATCAAATGGGAATCTTATACTGCGTATAATCGAGTGAATTTGAGTCGAATTAGAAATTGAATTAGAATTAAAAGTTTCATATATTCGATTCTAATGGGATTTTTATACTTTGTATTATCGAGTAAATTTGAATCGAATCAGAAACTATTGTATGTAATACAGTGAGGTTTCGTTATAGCGGATATCGATTTAAGGAAATTGAAATTTCGCAATGAAATTTTTATTCGCTAAGGTGCAAATTGTTTTATGTAAATGTTTTATGGTTAATAAGGAAGTAAACTAATAAAACTACATAAATGCATGACTAAGTAAAATAAATAAATATCATTTGGCTTCACTGTAGCGAGATTTCACTGTGCATATAAAATTGTTTATTTAAACATGATTAATTTTTAATACGGAGTATTAAAAGGGGTAAATAGTATTAAATTTTATAAATTATATTAAATCAAATTAAAAGATTGAAAATTTCAATTAATTATATAAATAAAATACTAATATAAAATATTATTTCAAATTTGCATCCTATGATTGGGAACAACTTTGAATTATATTATTATTATTTTGAAAGTGCGAGATGCTAAATGAATTTAACTTAATTAACTTAACTTATTTTACGGAGTTTAGGTTTTAGCTCTCACACATAAACGACAATATTATTTATATGGTATTTAGGGTATAACTTTTTCGGGATATATGAAAAGTTGTATTCGGAGGGAATTCCCCGGGTATTATATATTTTTGGTGGGAATGAAGTAAAAGACAAAATCAGTTTTTGATTAAGTTAATATACGTTTTTCGGAACTCTCAATATTGGATAATACCGGAAAAGCTATGCCCTAGGTATAATGATGATATTTGTATAAATTTTCAATTTCCTTTTAGTTAGTTTTTATTTATTAACCGTATAGCGCGTGAATGAAATCGGGCTCTTGATTTCTCGATTAATTGTATGAATTTGATTTTTGATGGTTGTGTGAATGTACGTGGAATTTAAATCCAAGGGTTTCACGTTTGGATTAAATTAAAATTGGGATTGATTCAATTTGTAGTGCTCAGTTGGTTTCATGTCTTATTTAATTTTTTACTAATACCTGAAAATACTTTTACGTTTTATTCTATGTATAATCGACACAAATGTGTTCCTGAATTTTGGTACATGGGTCAGGAATATTTGTATGTTGGGCACGGAAATACATAGCTGCAGTCAAATCATGAAACGACTGCAGCAAGAATATAAGTTGTATTATATTTATCTTTATTTAATTGTGTTTATTTTATTTTATTCTATTTTATTTTATTACATTTTATCCCACCTTCATCAGGGGCGGACTTATGTTGTTTTAGAGGGAGGTTGGTGAATGTATTTATAAATTCAGAAGATGACTAGTGTGGCGGAGATTTTTTGAATGGAAGGATACTATTTGGATTTATTACACTAGGTCGGATTTTGAGATACCGCTTTATAAATTTTTGGATGTAGTTTGAATTAATGATTATAAATTCCTTAGAAATAACGAATATCTAATTAAGTTGCTCTAAATTTTCAGAGGGATTAATGACTTTGATGATGTGTTAATTAATTATTTTATAGCCATTTTATCAACTAAACCATGAGGATTTCAGAGTTTAATAATTTTTAGTTTTTAAAAAACAATAGATGGTGTCAATTAACTAATTTAGATTTTCAGAAATATTCAGAGAAACACAAATGATGATTTTCAGAAATATTCAGAGAAACACAATGTAGATTTCCAGAAACTTTGTGCCGAATTAATTTGAAATTTAAATCATTAACGGAAGTTGGGTAAACATTTATTACTTATGTTCTAAAGTTATTTTATAGAATGTTTTGCTGAATGGTGTGTAAGTGGGTGTTTAGTGACTGATATCCAGAAGTTGTAAGCTGATGAAATAGTTAATTAATTGTTGAATTTTTAATGATGTCACTTAGAAGCCTTTTTATTTATTTATTTTATTGAATTATTTAGGTGGACTAGGATTGAGGCGGATGTAATTTTAGGGAACAACAAGCTGTTAAAAACCATGTAGTTTAGAAATTGTGTTGTCTTGTGCTGTCTTATTTACTAACTATCAACTACTTAGGTGTCTGGAACCAGGTTGATTCTTTGTTACTAACATACCTTTCCTTTCCCTCGATTTTGTTATTCGTAAAAGGGTGTATGGTGGACCCGGCGTAATCCGGGAAACTTGCCTTAGGCTTGGTCGTACACACTAAATCAATCACTCATGCTTTTTAGACTGAGAATATGGGAATATTGACATTTTGAATTGTATATTTTGTGCTTACAATTTTTTTTGTCAATTTATAATAAAAATATAAAGGGCTGAAACCTCACGAGGTGATCAGAACTTCGGTCTTTGGTATCTTCAATAGAGATAGCATTCACATGTGTCATAAAGTTGGTGTGACAATTTTGACAGTACATATTGATTTCTATTTTAACCAACATATATTTACTTATACAACAATAGCCAAACAGCTCAAAAGCTTCAGTAACATGAGTACAAGCATCCAATTTAACACGAAAAATCGTATTCTAGGACTTTATATCGAAAGTAGTTTACAAAATTATACTGATATTTCTAACCGTATAACTGGCCATATTCCAGAACTTTATCCAAAAATCATTTTAGAATCCCATTTCCAACACACATGTCAAATTTCATACTAATCGGTTGATAAATAGGCAAGTTCTATCATATAAACAATTTGTTATCTACCCCAACTCAACTCCAACTCAACTCCAACTCAACTTCAACTCAACCCGCCAATTGACCCCTAACTTAGTCATCAAATCAATTCCAAATTCAATGCCCAATTCAATAATCAAACCAGCATATATAAAAAAATCGTAAATATTTATTAAAAGCAGGTATTTTGGGTCAATTCGTATGGCAGGTAGCCCACCCCCTTGACGTACAGTCTCCAAAAGCTTTTCAAATCTCCGCCTTGACCATAGAAACAGATTGGCGAAAAAAAAAATCCAAATCGGACAAGCCGTTCTCGCGATACCATGGGTCCAGACAGACAGACACACAGACAGACGGACGGACATTTTTTTTTTTTTGCATTTTCAGACTCAGGGACTTTCAAAACGTCGAGAAAAGTGGTTTTGGACCAACCAAATTTTTGCTCATTTTTGACAGGATTTCAATACTTTGGTCTTTTTAGACCGAAGTAATTTTGTTTTAGCTTGAGAACAAATTTAAATTAAATTAAATTAATGGTAAGTAAAGTATGTGTGACAATGGGTGCGTCCGAAATAGAAAATGTGCATTTAGCGAGGACACATTTAAAAAACCACATGCGATGTAGTTTTTATGTTGATTTTTTCATTTGTTTGATGTGAATTTATATTTTAATTATCCATATTTATCGATTTATTAATTTAGTTTTGTCCAATTTTAATTAATTTAATGACTTCAATGAAATTTAATTTAATCAAAACAATGCACATTTTAAAAAATGTGCATTTAAATTTACATTTCGGACTCACCCGTGTACAATATAGTGTATTACTTATAAATAATTCGGCTGAGCTTTAGCTCTTGGCGGCTTTTAATTTTTTCCCCATTTAAATTTTAAAAATCTAATATTTTTAAATCTAAAACAGAACGCTCACTAACACATCAACATTTGAAAATACTATTACGTTCCGGTTGTTTACCCCCATACTCTCATGAACACAACAAGATTGCAGTACAGTGAAGAAGTGCCTAATAAAGTGAAATATGTGGACCAGTGAAATAGTAAAGTACTAAAAAGTGAACCAGTAAAGTAAGACAAAGATGTAAATTATTACCAAATAAATTGTACAGTGTTGATAATATAATCGAGTGTTGTATTGCAAAATCCAATACGAATCCTGAAACGAGGGCGGAGTGAAAAGGGAGTCAAGTCACAGAAACCTAAACCCTTTAAGTCCTAAAGTCGGATACCTTAAAGTTATTTTCTTTTTTATTTTGTGTCACGATTTTTTCTTTATCCTAATTTAACACGTGAGTGGAATAAGTGGTCATAAATCAAAAATTAGTGAGGGATAGTGATACACCGTGTGGTGTAGTGCTTTTCTAAATGAATTTTCTAGAATTCACCAAATGATTGTTTTTAAAGTGAATAATAAATTCTAACATGGCTGTTGATACCGGAGAATAACGGAACCCCCCCATGCGACGGGGAGTTACCCGGTAATAGTGTGCGACCACCGTTTCAGTCGTTGACCACGCTGTGAGGTTACAGTCAGGACAAATTTCTCTTACGGTATTAAGCACACACGTATACGTGTGAATTTATCTGCAATCGAATGTCATAACAGTACCGCTATCCACATTTAACCAAATGATATGTACATAAATTCCAACATTTTTATTGTAAACAAAAAATTTTAAACTAACGGTTAAAACCTTTAATATAATTTAATATACAAGGGCACTATTGTATAAAACAAATTTAAATTTTAAAAATAATTTCGTTGTTTGATTGTAAAATTACAAAACCCTCACTAATTTAAATTTAAAACAAAAATAAAATTCTACGTTCATCACGCATCTGTATAAGTTTAAACATTTTATAAAAAAGAAAAACCGGCTGAAGGGATTCATTTTAAATTAAAAGTAATTGTAAAGTCAATTAGTAGACTAGAGGCACTTCAAATTGACGATAATAATAAATAAAAATTAAAACTGATTCACTTAACACTTGCACTTTTTAAAAACACAAACTCATTCTAAATACCTTATTGTAGAGGTTGTGCTCCAATTCGTTTAAATTTAGAGAGTTTGGATACCGTCCTGATATTCCAGAAATTACGATTTCATCACCAGGTCCCTTATACATTGTGCGTGGGTAGTTTTTATCCATTTTGGGTTCTGCCATATTTTTTATTTTAATTCCACTTAATTTCGCGAAACACAACCTTAATTTTTCACTTCCAAGTTTATTTTGCGACTAGAACTAACAAAAATTATTCCAATCTTTTTATACAACAAAATTTAAATAATTAATTAATTATTTCATGTTATACATATTGTAAATTGATGTTTTTGGCATTTGAAATAATTTGCAATTATAATTATTTGAATATATTATTTCAATGTTAACCCTTCAATTAAAAAATATTAGATTGCCATACAAAGACTGTGGGCCAATTCTCGAGTTGTTTTTTTTTACTTTTCGCTCGATTCTACTTAACAAACACTATAACGAAGTTATATTGGGTCAGCATTGTAATCGCGAAAAAAATTTTGTTCCAAATTTTCACATTTCTCGACGAATTAGGTTACCACGACCCCAAAACACCGATCAGAAAAATGCCGAATGACGTCCCGTCCGTCCGTCCTTTCAGTCGCACATTTTTATTAATTTTGTTTTGCCCCCCATTCTCACAAATATTGCTAGTTTTGGTCGAAATTTTGTACAAAGATAGATTTTAGTTATAAGCAGTTTGTGTTAACTTTTAGGTCTATTCGATTATAGAGTAAAGGGGGTTGCAGTGGCAAAAAAAACTGCCAAACAAATTTTCTCAAAAACAAGACCGATGATTTTGACGTGATAACGTTTTACACCGCATGTTCAGAAAACTGACCCGAAATTTAGCCCTTGGTCAGGGGCAATTACTCATCAACTGTAAACACTACCTTTAATTTAAAGATATGATTATTTAGATTGGTCGTCCGGGTTTATGTGTCACGCATAATATTATCGCAATGGCGTCATTCGGCGGCAAAGGAACTCGCGCCGCGAACCTCTGATTTCGACCGATTTAAATGCTTGAACCAGTGTAGCGAGAGAATGGCTCATCCGATCGGAGATCCGATGGTGTCAATTTTTGCGTAAAAAACCAGTGGTGTTTAATTATTTTAAATTAAATTAATTAATCATCACATAAATTTTAATTAAAAATTCAAACTACAAAATAGCGATTGTAGTTTAGCCCTTGGTCGGGGGCAATTACTCATCAACTGTAAACACTACCTTTAATTTAAAGATATGATTATTTAGATTGGTCGTCCGGGTTTATGTGTCACGCATAATATTATCGCAATGGCGTCATTCGGCGGCAAAGGAACTCGCGCCGCGAACCTCTGATTTCGACCGATTTAAATGCTTGAACCAGTGTAGCGAGAGAATGGCTCATCCGATCGGAGATCCGATGGTGTCAATTTTTGCGTAAAAAACCAGTGGTGTTTAATTATTTTAAATTAAATTAATTAATCATCACATAAATTTTAATTAAAAATTCAAACTACAAAATAGCGATTGTAGTTTAGCCCTTGGTCGGGGGCAATTACTCATCAACTGTAAACACTACCTTTAATTTAAAGATATGATTATTTAGATTGGTCGTCCGGGTTTATGTGTCACGCATAATATTATCGCAATGGCGTCATTCGGCGGCAAAGGAACTCGCGCCGCGAACCTCTGATTTCGACCGATTTAAATGCTTGAACCAGTGTAGCGAGAGAATGGCTCATCCGATCGGAGATCCGATGGTGTCAATTTTTGCGTAAAAAACCAGTGGTGTTTAATTATTTTAAATTAAATTAATTAATCATCACATAAATTTTAATTAAAAATTCAAACTACAAAATAGCGATTGTAGTTTAGCCCTTGGTCGGGGGCAATTACTCATCAACTGTAAACACTACCTTTAATTTAAAGATATGATTATTTAGATTGGTCGTCCGGGTTTATGTGTCACGCATAATATTATCGCAATGGCGTCATTCGGCGGCAAAGGAACTCGCGCCGCGAACCTCTGATTTCGACCGATTTAAATGCTTGAACCAGTGTAGCGAGAGAATGGCTCATCCGATCGGAGATCCGATGGTGTCAATTTTTGCGTAAAAAACCAGTGGTGTTTAATTATTTTAAATTAAATTAATTAATCATCACATAAATTTTAATTAAAAATTCAAACTACAAAATAGCGATTGTAGTTTAGCCCTTGGTCGGGGGCAATTACTCATCAACTGTAAACACTACCTTTAATTTAAAGATATGATTATTTAGATTGGTCGTCCGGGTTTATGTGTCACGCATAATATTATCGCAATGGCGTCATTCGGCGGCAAAGGAACTCGCGCCGCGAACCTCTGATTTCGACCGATTTAAATGCTTGAACCAGTGTAGCGAGAGAATGGCTCATCCGATCGGAGATCCGATGGTGTCAATTTTTGCGTAAAAAACCAGTGGTGTTTAATTATTTTAAATTAAATTAATTAATCATCACATAAATTTTAATTAAAAATTCAAACTACAAAATAGCGATTGTAGTTTAGCCCTTGGTCGGGGGCAATTACTCATCAACTGTAAACACTACCTTTAATTTAAAGATATGATTATTTAGATTGGTCGTCCGGGTTTATGTGTCACGCATAATATTATCGCAATGGCGTCATTCGGCGGCAAAGGAACTCGCGCCGCGAACCTCTGATTTCGACCGATTTAAATGCTTGAACCAGTGTAGCGAGAGAATGGCTCATCCGATCGGAGATCCGATGGTGTCAATTTTTGCGTAAAAAACCAGTGGTGTTTAATTATTTTAAATTAAATTAATTAATCATCACATAAATTTTAATTAAAAATTCAAACTACAAAATAGCGATTGTAGTTTAGCCCTTGGTCGGGGGCAATTACTCATCAACTGTAAACACTACCTTTAATTTAAAGATATGATTATTTAGATTGGTCGTCCGGGTTTATGTGTCACGCATAATATTATCGCAATGGCGTCATTCGGCGGCAAAGGAACCCGCGCCGCGAACCACTGATTTCGACCGATTTAAATGCTTGAGCCAGTGTAGCGAGAGAATGGCTCATCCGATCGGAGATCCGATGGTGTCAATTTTTGCGTAAAAAACCAGTGGTGTTTAATTATTTTAAATTAAATTAATTAATCATCACATAAATTTTAATTAAAAATTCAAACTACAAAATACCGATTGTAGTTTAGCCCTTGGTCGGGGGCAATTACTTATCAACTATAAGCACTACCTTTAATTGGCGAAATAGCAAATGAAAAATAATCGTAAATATTCGAGCGATCCAACTGACCGTTCGCATGGCGATTGTAGGTCTCAACACCTATTGAAAGAGGTATCAACCATCGAAATCGGAGCACAATTGCAGATTTTCGATTTTTCTGGCTCTGAATTTGTGGGCTATAGTTCAGTTGATTTTCAATAAAATTGAATTTTCTGCGAAATGTGTAGAAATATTCGAGCGATCCAAATAACCGTTCGCATGACGATTGTAGGTCTCAACACCTATTGAAAGAGGTATCAACCATCGAAATCGGAGCACAATTGCAGATTTTCGATTTTTCTCGCTCTGAATTTGTGGGCTATAGTTCAGTTGATTTTCAATCAAATTGAATTTTCTGCGAAATGTGTAGAAATATTCGAGCGATCCAACTGACCGTTCGCATGGCGATTGTAGGTCTCAACACCTATTGAAAGAGGTATCAACCATCGAAATCGAAGCACAATTGCAGATTTTCGATTTTTCTGGCTCTGAATTTGTGGGCTATAGTTCAGTTGATTTTCAATCAAATTGAATTTTCTGCGAAATGTGTAGAAATATTCGAGCGATCCAACTGACCGTTCGCATGGCGATTGTAGGTCTCAACACCTATTGAAAGAGGTATCAACCATCGAAATCGGAGCACAATTGCAGATTTTCGATTTTTCTGGCTCTGAATTTGTGGGCTATAGTTCAGTTGATTTTCAATAAAATTGAATTTTCTGCGAAATGTGTAGAAATATTCGAGCGATCCAAATAACCGTTCGCATGACGATTGTAGGTCTCAACACCTATTGAAAGAGGTATCAACCATCGAAATCGGAGCACAATTGCAGATTTTCGATTTTTCTCGCTCTGAATTTGTGGGCTATAGTTCAGTTGATTTTCAATCAAATTGAATTTTCTGCGAAATGTGTAGAAATATTCGAGCGATCCAACTGACCGTTCGCATGGCGATTGTAGGTCTCAACACCTATTGAAAGAGGTATCAACCATCGAAATCGGAGCACAATTGCAGATTTTCGATTTTTCTGGCTCTGAATTTGTGGGCTATAGTTCAGTTGATTTTCAATCAAATTGAATTTTCTGCGAAATGTGTAGAAATATTCGAGCGATCCAACTGACCGTTCGCATGGCGATTGTAGGTCTCAACACCTATTGAAAGAGGTATCAACCATCGAAATCGGAGCACAATTGCAGATTTTCGATTTTTCTGGCTCTGAATTTGTGGGCTATAGTTCAGTTGATTTTCAATAAAATTGAATTTTCTGCGAAATGTGTAGAAATATTCGAGCGATCCAAATAACCGTTCGCATGACGATTGTAGGTCTCAACACCTATTGAAAGAGGTATCAACCATCGAAATCGGAGCACAATTGCAGATTTTCGATTTTTCTCGCTCTGAATTTGTGGGCTATAGTTCAGTTGATTTTCAATCAAATTGAATTTTCTGCGAAATGTGTAGAAATATTCGAGCGATCCAACTGACCGTTCGCATGGCGATTGTAGGTCTCAACACCTATTGAAAGAGGTATCAACCATCGAAATCGGAGCACAATTGCAGATTTTCGATTTTTCTGGCTCTGAATTTGTGGGCTATAGTTCAGTTGATTTTCAATAAAATTGAATTTTCTGCGAAATGTGTAGAAATATTCGAGCGATCCAAATAACCGTTCGCATGACGATTGTAGGTCTCAACACCTATTGAAAGAGGTATCAACCATCGAAATCGAAACACAATTGCAGATTTTCGATTTTTCTGGCTCTGAATTTGTGGGCTATAGTTCAGTTGATTTTCAATCAAATTGAATTTTCTGCGAAATGTGTAGAAATATTCGAGCGATCCAAATAACCGTTGGCATGACGATTGTAGGTCTCAACACCTATTAAAAGATGTATCAACCATCGAAATCGGAGCACAATTGCAGATTTTCGATTTTTCTGGCTCTGAATTTGTGGGCTATAGTTCAGTTGATTTTCAATAAAATTGAATTTTCTGCGAAATGTGTAGAAATATTCGAGCGATCCAAATAACCGTTCGCATGACGATTGTAAGTCTCAACACCTATTGAAAGAGGTATCAACCATCGAAATCGGAGCACAATTGCAGATTTTCGATTTTTCTGGCTCTGAATTTGTGGGCTATAGTTCAGTTGATTTTCAATCAAATTGAATTTTCTGCGAAATGTGTAGAAATATTCGAGCGATCCAACTGACCGTTCGCATGGCGATTGTAGGTCTCAACACTTATTGAAAGAGGTATCAACCATCGAAATCGGAGCACAATTGCAGATTTTCGATTTTTCTGGCTCTGAATTTGTGGGCTATAGTTCAGTTGATTTTCAATAAAATTGAATTTTCTGCGAAATGTGTAGAAATATTCGAGCGATCCAAATGACCGTTCGCATGACGATTGTAGGTCTCAACACCTATTGAAAGAGGTATCAACCATCGAAATCGGAGCACAATTGCAGATTTTCGATTTTTCTGGCTCTGAATTTGTGGGCTATAGTTCAGTTGATTTTCAATAAAATTGAATTTTCTGCGAAATGTGTAGAAATATTCGAGCGATCCAAATAACCGTTCGCATGACGATTGTAGGTCTCAACACCTATTGAAAGAGGTATCAACCATCGAAATCGGAGCACAATTGCAGATTTTCGATTTTTCTGGCTCTGAATTTGTGGGCTATAGTTCAGTTGATTTTCAATCAAATTGAATTTTCTGCGAAATGTGTAGAAATATTCGAGCGATCCAACTGACCGTTCGCATGGCGATTGTAGGTCTCAACACCTATTGAAAGAGGTATCAACCATCGAAATCGGAGCACAATTGCAGATTTTCGATTTTTCTGGCTCTGAATTTGTGGGCTATAGTTCAGTTGATTTTCAATCAAATTGAATTTTCTGCGAAATGTGTAGAAATATTCGAGCGATCCAACTGACCGTTCGCATGGCGATTGTAGGTCTCAACACTTATTGAAAGAGGTATCAACCATCGAAATCGGAGCACAATTGCAGATTTTCGATTTTTCTGGCTCTGAATTTGTGGGCTATAGTTCAGTTGATTTTCAATCAAATTGAATTTTCTGCGAAATGTGTAGAAATATTCGAGCGATCCAACTGACCGTTCGCATGGCGATTGTAGGTCTCAACACCTATTGAAAGAGGTATCAACCATCGAAATCGGAGCACAATTGCAGATTTTCGATTTTTCTGGCTCTGAATTTGTGGGCTATAGTTCAGTTGATTTTCAATAAAATTGAATTTTCTGCGAAATGTGTAGAAATATTCGAGCGATCCAAATGACCGTTCGCATGACGATTGTAGGTCTCAACACCTATTGAAAGAGGTATCAACCATCGAAATCGGAGCACAATTGCAGATTTTCGATTTTTCTGGCTCTGAATTTGTGGGCTATAGTTCAGTTGATTTTCAATAAAATTGAATTTTCTGCGAAATGTGTAGAAATATTCGAGCGATCCAAATAACCGTTCGCATGACGATTGTAGGTCTCAACACCTATTGAAAGAGGTATCAACCATCGAAATCGGAGCACAATTGCAGATTTTCGATTTTTCTGGCTCTGAATTTGTGGGCTATAGTTCAGTTGATTTTCAATCAAATTGAATTTTCTGCGAAATGTGTAGAAATATTCGAGCGATCCAACTGACCGTTCGCATGGCGATTGTAGGTCTCAACACCTATTGAAAGAGGTATCAACCATCGAAATCGGAGCACAATTGCAGATTTTCGATTTTTCTGGCTCTGAATTTGTGGGCTATAGTTCAGTTGATTTTCAATCAAATTGAATTTTCTGCGAAATGTGTAGAAATATTCGAGCGATCCAACTGACCGTTCGCATGGCGATTGTAGGTCTCAACACCTATTGAAAGAGGTATCAACCATCGAAATCGGAGCACAATTGCAGATTTTCGATTTTTCTGGCTCTGAATTTGTGGGCTATAGTTCAGTTGATTTTCAATAAAATTGAATTTTCTGCGAAATGTGTAGAAATATTCGAGCGATCCAAATAACCGTTCGCATGACGATTGTAGGTCTCAACACCTATTGAAAGAGGTATCAACCATCGAAATCGGAGCACAATTGCAGATTTTCGATTTTTCTCGCTCTGAATTTGTGGGCTATAGTTCAGTTGATTTTCAATCAAATTGAATTTTCTGCGAAATGTGTAGAAATATTCGAGCGATCCAACTGACCGTTCGCATGGCGATTGTAGGTCTCAACACCTATTGAAAGAGGTATCAACCATCGAAATCGGAGCACAATTGCAGATTTTCGATTTTTCTGGCTCTGAATTTGTGGGCTATAGTTCAGTTGATTTTCAATAAAATTGAATTTTCTGCGAAATGTGTAGAAATATTCGAGCGATCCAAATAACCGTTCGCATGACGATTGTAGGTCTCAACACCTATTGAAAGAGGTATCAACCATCGAAATCGGAGCACAATTGCAGATTTTCGATTTTTCTGGCTCTGAATTTGTGGGCTATAGTTCAGTTGATTTTCAATCAAATTGAATTTTCTGCGAAATGTGTAGAAATATTCGAGCGATCCAACTGACCGTTCGCATGGCGATTGTAGGTCTCAACACCTATTGAAAGAGGTATCAACCATCGAAATCGGAGCACAATTGCAGATTTTCGATTTTTCTGGCTCTGAATTTGTGGGCTATAGTTCAGTTGATTTTCAATCAAATTGAATTTTCTGCGAAATGTGTAGAAATATTCGAGTGATCCAACTGACCGTTCGCATGGCGATTGTAGGTCTCAACACCTATTGAAAGAGGTATCAACCATCGAAATCGGAGCACAATTGCAGATTTTCGATTTTTCTGGCTCTGAATTTGTGGGCTATAGTTCAGTTGATTTTCAATAAAATTGAATTTTCTGCGAAATGTGTAGAAATATTCGAGCGATCCAAATAACCGTTCGCATGACGATTGTAGGTCTCAACACCTATTGAAAGAGGTATCAACCATCGAAATCGGAGCACAATTGCAGATTTTCGATTTTTCTCGCTCTGAATTTGTGGGCTATAGTTCAGTTGATTTTCAATCAAATTGAATTTTCTGCGAAATGTGTAGAAATATTCGAGCGATCCAAATAACCGTTGGCATGACGATTGTAGGTCTCAACACCTATTAAAAGATGTATCAACCATCGAAATCGAAGCACAATTGCATATTTTCGATTTTTCTGGCTCTGAATTTGTAGGCTATAGTTCAGTTGATTTTCAATCAAATTGAATTTTCTGCGAAATGTGTAGAAATATTCGAGCGATCCAACTGACCGTTCGCATGGCGATTGTAGGTCTCAACACCTATTGAAAGAGGTATCAACCATCGAAATCGGAGCACAATTGCAGATTTTCGATTTTTCTGGCTCTGAATTTGTGGGCTATAGTTCAGTTGATTTTCAATCAAATTGAATTTTCTGCGAAATGTGTAGAAATATTCGAGCGATCCAACTGACCGTTCGCATGGCGATTGTAGGTCTCAACACTTATTGAAAGAGGTATCAACCATCGAAATCGGAGCACAATTGCAGATTTTCGATTTTTCTGGCTCTGAATTTGTGGGCTATAGTTCAGTTGATTTTCAATCAAATTGAATTTTCTGCGAAATGTGTAGAAATATTCGAGCGATCCAACTGACCGTTCGCATGGCGATTGTAGGTCTCAACACCTATTGAAAGAGGTATCAACCATCGAAATCGGAGCACAATTGCAGATTTTCGATTTTTCTGGCTCTGAATTTGTGGGCTATAGTTCAGTTGATTTTCAATCAAATTGAATTTTCTGCGAAATGTGTAGAAATATTCGAGCGATCCAACTGACCGTTCGCATGACGATTGTGGGTCTCAAAACCTATTAAAAGATGTATCAACCATCGAAATCGAAGCACAATTGCAGATTTTCAATTTTTCTGGCTCTGAATTTGTGGGCTATAGTTCAGTTGATTTTCAATCAAATTGAATTTTCTGCGAAATGTGTAGAAATATTCGAGCGATCCAAATGACCGTTGGCATGACGATTATAGGTCTTACACCTATTGAAAGAGGTATCAACCATCGAAATCGGAGCACAATTGCAGATTTTCGATTTTTCTGGCTCTGAATTTGTGGGCTATAGTTCAGTTGATTTTCAATCAAATTGAATTTTCTGCGAAATGTGTAGAAATATTCGAGCGATCCAAATAACCGTTCGCATGACGATTGTAGGTCTCAACACCTATTGAAAGAGGTATCAACCATCGAAATCGGAGCACAATTGCAGATTTTCGATTTTTCTGGCTCTGAATTTGTGGGCTATAGTTCAGTTGATTTTCAATAAAATTGAATTTTCTGCGAAATGTGTAGAAATATTCGAGCGATCCAACTGACCGTTCGCATGGCGATTGTAGGTCTCAACACCTATTGAAAGAGGTATCAACCATCGAAATCGGAGCACAATTGCAGATTTTCGATTTTTCTGGCTCTGAATTTGTGGGCTATAGTTCAGTTGATTTTCAATCAAATTGAATTTTCTGCGAAATGTGTAGAAATATTCGAGCGATCCAAATGACCGTTGGCATGACGATTATAGGTCTTACACCTATTGAAAGAGGTATCAACCATCGAAATCGGAGCACAATTGCAGATTTTCGATTTTTCTGGCTCTGAATTTGTGGGCTATAGTTCAGTTGATTTTCAATCAAATTGAATTTTCTGCGAAATGTGTAGAAATATTCGAGCGATCCAACTGACCGTTCGCATGGCGATTGTAGGTCTCAACACCTATTGAAAGAGGTATCAACCATCGAAATCGGAGCACAATTGCAGATTTTCGATTTTTCTGGCTCTAAATTTGTGGGCTATAGTTCAGTTGATTTTCAATCAAATTGAATTTTCTGCGAAATGTGTAGAAATATTCGACCGATCCAACTGACGGTTCGCATGGCGATTGTAGGTCTCAACACCTATTGAAAGAGGTATCAACCATCGAAATCGGAGCACAATTGCAGATTTTCGATTTTTCTGGCTCTGAATTTGTGGGCTATAGTTCAGTTGATTTTCAATCAAATTGAATTTTCTGCGAAATGTGTAGAAATATTCGAGCGATCCAACTGACGGTTCGCATGGCGATTGTAGGTCTCAACACCTATTGAAAGAGGTATCAACCATCGAAATCGGAGCACAATTGCAGATTTTCGATTTTTCTGGCTCTGAATTTGTGGGCTATAGTTCAGTTGATTTTCAATCAAATTGAATTTTCTGCGAAATGTGTAGAAATATTCGAGCGATCCAAATGACCCGTTGGCATGATGATTATAGGTCTCAACACCTATTGAAAGAGGTATCAACCATCGAAATCGGAGCACAATTGCAGATTTTCGATTTTTCTGGCTCTGAATTTGTGGGCTATAGTTCAGTTGATTTTCAATCAAATTGAATTTTCTGCGAAATGTGTAGAAATATTCGAGCGATCCAACTGACCGTTCGCATGGCGATTGTAGGTCTCAACAGCTATTGAAAGAGGTATCAACCATCGAAATCGGAGCACAATTGCAGATTTTCGATTTTTCTGGCTCTGAATTTGTGGGCTATAGTTCAGTTGATTTTCAATCAAATTGAATTTTCTGCGAAATGTGTAGAAATATTCGAGCGATCCAAATGACCCGTTGGCATGATGATTATAGGTCTCAACACCTATTGAAAGAGGTATCAACCATCGAAATCGGAGCACAATTGCAGATTTTCGATTTTTCTGGCTCTGAATTTGTGGGCTATAGTTCAGTTGATTTTCAATCAAATTGAATTTTCTGCGAAATGTGTAGAAATATTCGAGCGATCCAAATAACCGTTGGCATGACGATTGTAGGTCTCAAAACCTATTAAAAATGTATCAACCATCGAAATCGGAGCACAATTGCAGATTTTCGATTTTTGTGGCTCTGAATTTGTGGGCTATAGTTCAGTTGATTTTCAATCAAATTGAATTTTCTGCGAAATGTGTAGAAATATTCGAGCGATCCAACTGACCGTTCGCATGGCGATTGTAGGTCTCAACACCTATTGAAAGAGGTATCAACCATCGAAATCGGAGCACAATTGCAGATTTTCGATTTTCTGGCTCTGAATTTGTGGGCTATAGTTCAGTTGATTTTCAATCAAATTGAATTTTCTGCGAAATGTGTAGAAATATTCGAGCGATCCAAATAACCGTTGGCATGACGATTGTAGGTCTCAGAACCTATTAAAAATGTATCAACCATCGAAATCGGAGCACAATTGCAGATTTTCGATTTTTCTGGCTCTGAATTTGTGGGCTATAGTTCAGTTGATTTTCAATCAAATTGAATTTTCTGCGAAATGTGTAGAAATATTCGAGCGATCCAAATAACCGTTGGCATGACGATTGTAGGTCTCAAAACCTATTAAAAATGTATCAACCATCGAAATCGGAGCACAATTGCAGATTTTCGATTTTTCTGGCTCTGAATTTGTGGGCTATAGTTCAGTTGATTTTCAATCAAATTGAATTTTCTGCAAAATGTGTAGAAATATTCGAGCGATCCAAATAACCGTTGGCATGACGATTGTAGGTCTCAAACCTATTAAAAATGTATCAACCATCGAAATCGGAGCACAATTGCAGATTTTCGATTTTTCTGGCTCTAAATTTGTGGGCTATAGTTCAGTTGATTTTCAATCAAATTGAATTTTCTGCGAAATGTGTAGAAATATTCGAGCGATCCAAATAACCGTTGGCATGACGATTGTAGGTCTCAAAACCTATTGAAAGAGGTATCAACCATCGAAATCGGAGCACAATTGCAGATTTTCGATTTTTCTGGCTCTGAATTTGTGGGCTATAGTTCAGTTGATTTTCAATCAAATTGAATTTTCTGCGAAATGTGTAGAAATATTCGAGCGATCCAACTGACCGTTCGCATGGCGATTGTAGGTCTCAACACCTATTGAAAGAGGTATCAACCATCGAAATCGGAGCACAATTGCAGATTTTCGATTTTTCTGGCTCTGAATTTGTGGGCTATAGTTCAGTTGATTTTCAATCAAATTGAATTTTCTGCGAAATGTGTAGAAATATTCGAGCGATCCAAATAACCGTTGGCATGACGATTGTAGGTCTCAAAACCTATTAAAAATGTATCAACCATCGAAATCGGAGCACAATTGCAGATTTTCGATTTTTCTGGCTCTGAATTTGTGGGCTATAGTTCAGTTGATTTTCAATCAAATTGAATTTTCTGCGAAATGTGTAGAAATATTCGAGCGATCCAACTGACCGTTCGCATGGCGATTGTAGGTCTCAACACCTATTGAAAGAGGTATCAACCATCGAAATCGGAGCACAATTGCAGATTTTCGATTTTTCTGGCTCTGAATTTGTGGGCTATAGTTCAGTTGATTTTCAATCAAATTGAATTTTCTGCGAAATGTGTAGAAATATTCGAGCGATCCAAATAACCGTTGGCATGACGATTGTAGGTCTCAAAACCTATTAAAAATGTATCAACCATCGAAATCGGAGCACAATTGCAGATTTTCGATTTTTCTGGCTCTAAATTTGTGGGCTATAGTTCAGTTGATTTTCAATCAAATTGAATTTTCTGCGAAATGTGTAGAAATATTCGAGCGATCCAACTGACCGTTCGCATGGCGATTGTAGGTCTCAACACCTATTGAAAGAGGTATCAACCATCGAAATCGGAGCACAATTGCAGATTTTCGATTTTTCTGGCTCTGAATTTGTGGGCTATAGTTCAGTTGATTTTCAATCAAATTGAATTTTCTGCGAAATGTGTAGAAATATTCGAGCGATCCAACTGACCGTTCGCATGGCGATTGTAGGTCTCAACACCTATTGAAAGAGGTATCAACCATCGAAATCGGAGCACAATTGCAGATTTTCGATTTTTCTGGCTCTGAATTTGTGGGCTATAGTTCAGTTGATTTTCAATCAAATTGAATTTTCTGCGAAATGTATAGAAATATTCGAGCGATCCAAATAACCGTTGGCATGACGATTGTAGGTCTCAAAACCTATTAAAAATGTATCAACCATCGAAATCGGAGCACAATTGCAGATTTTCGATTTTTCTGGCTCTGAATTTGTGGGCTATAGTTCAGTTGATTTTCAATCAAATTGAATTTTCTGCGAAATGTGTAGAAATATTCGAGCGATCCAAATAACCGTTGGCATGACGATTGTAGGTCTCAAAACCTATTAAAAATGTATCAACCATCGAAATCGGAGCACAATTGCAGATTTTCGATTTTTCTGGCTCTAAATTTGTGGGCTATAGTTCAGTTGATTTTCAATCAAATTGAATTTTCTGCGAAATGTGTAGAAATATTCGACCGATCCAACTGACGGTTCGCATGGCGATTGTAGGTCTCAACACCTATTGAAAGAGGTATCAACCATCGAAATCGGAGCACAATTGCAGATTTTCGATTTTTCTGGCTCTAAATTTGTGGGCTATAGTTCAGTTGATTTTCAATCAAATTGAATTTTCTGCGAAATGTGTAGAAATATTCGAGCGATCCAAATAACCGTTGGCATGACGATTGTAGGTCTCAAAACCTATTGAAAGAGGTATCAACCATCGAAATCGGAGCACAATTGCAGATTTTCGATTTTTCTGGCTCTGAATTTGTGGGCTATAGTTCAGTTGATTTTCAATCAAATTGAATTTTCTGCGAAATGTGTAGAAATATTCGAGCGATCCAACTGACCGTTCGCATGGCGATTGTAGGTCTCAACACCTATTGAAAGAGGTATCAACCATCGAAATCGGAGCACAATTGCAGATTTTCGATTTTTCTGGCTCTGAATTTGTGGGCTATAGTTCAGTTGATTTTCAATCAAATTGAATTTTCTGCGAAATGTGTAGAAATATTCGAGCGATCCAAATAACCGTTGGCATGACGATTGTAGGTCTCAAAACCTATTAAAAATGTATCAACCATCGAAATCGGAGCACAATTGCAGATTTTCGATTTTTCTGGCTCTAAATTTGTGGGCTATAGTTCAGTTGATTTTCAATCAAATTGAATTTTCTGCGAAATGTGTAGAAATATTCGAGCGATCCAAATAACCGTTGGCATGACGATTGTAGGTCTCAAAACCTATTGAAAGAGGTATCAACCATCGAAATCGGAGCACAATTGCAGATTTTCGATTTTTCTGGCTCTGAATTTGTGGGCTATAGTTCAGTTGATTTTCAATCAAATTGAATTTTCTGCGAAATGTGTAGAAATATTCGAGCGATCCAACTGACCGTTCGCATGGCGATTGTAGGTCTCAACACCTATTGAAAGAGGTATCAACCATCGAAATCGGAGCACAATTGCAGATTTTCGATTTTTCTGGCTCTGAATTTGTGGGCTATAGTTCAGTTGATTTTCAATCAAATTGAATTTTCTGCGAAATGTGTAGAAATATTCGAGCGATCCAAATAACCGTTGGCATGACGATTGTAGGTCTCAAAACCTATTAAAAATGTATCAACCATCGAAATCGGAGCACAATTGCAGATTTTCGATTTTTCTGGCTCTGAATTTGTGGGCTATAGTTCAGTTGATTTTCAATCAAATTGAATTTTCTGCGAAATGTGTAGAAATATTCGAGCGATCCAACTGACCGTTCGCATGGCGATTGTAGGTCTCAACACCTATTGAAAGAGGTATCAACCATCGAAATCGGAGCACAATTGCAGATTTTCGATTTTTCTGGCTCTGAATTTGTGGGCTATAGTTCAGTTGATTTTCAATCAAATTGAATTTTCTGCGAAATGTGTAGAAATATTCGAGCGATCCAAATAACCGTTGGCATGACGATTGTAGGTCTCAAAACCTATTAAAAATGTATCAACCATCGAAATCGGAGCACAATTGCAGATTTTCGATTTTTCTGGCTCTAAATTTGTGGGCTATAGTTCAGTTGATTTTCAATCAAATTGAATTTTCTGCGAAATGTGTAGAAATATTCGAGCGATCCAACTGACCGTTCGCATGGCGATTGTAGGTCTCAACACCTATTGAAAGAGGTATCAACCATCGAAATCGGAGCACAATTGCAGATTTTCGATTTTTCTGGCTCTGAATTTGTGGGCTATAGTTCAGTTGATTTTCAATCAAATTGAATTTTCTGCGAAATGTGTAGAAATATTCGAGCGATCCAACTGACCGTTCGCATGGCGATTGTAGGTCTCAACACCTATTGAAAGAGGTATCAACCATCGAAATCGGAGCACAATTGCAGATTTTCGATTTTTCTGGCTCTGAATTTGTGGGCTATAGTTCAGTTGATTTTCAATCAAATTGAATTTTCTGCGAAATGTATAGAAATATTCGAGCGATCCAAATAACCGTTGGCATGACGATTGTAGGTCTCAAAACCTATTAAAAATGTATCAACCATCGAAATCGGAGCACAATTGCAGATTTTCGATTTTTCTGGCTCTGAATTTGTGGGCTATAGTTCAGTTGATTTTCAATCAAATTGAATTTTCTGCGAAATGTGTAGAAATATTCGAGCGATCCAAATAACCGTTGGCATGACGATTGTAGGTCTCAAAACCTATTAAAAATGTATCAACCATCGAAATCGGAGCACAATTGCAGATTTTCGATTTTTCTGGCTCTAAATTTGTGGGCTATAGTTCAGTTGATTTTCAATCAAATTGAATTTTCTGCGAAATGTGTAGAAATATTCGACCGATCCAACTGACGGTTCGCATGGCGATTGTAGGTCTCAACACCTATTGAAAGAGGTATCAACCATCGAAATCGGAGCACAATTGCAGATTTTCGATTTTTCTGGCTCTAAATTTGTGGGCTATAGTTCAGTTGATTTTCAATCAAATTGAATTTTCTGCGAAATGTGTAGAAATATTCGAGCGATCCAAATAACCGTTGGCATGACGATTGTAGGTCTCAAAACCTATTAACAATTTATCAACCATCGAAATCGGAGCACAATTGCAGATTTTCGATTTTTCTGGCTCTGAATTTGTGGGCTATAGTTCAGTTGATTTTCAATCAAATTGAATTTTCTGCGAAATGTGTAGAAATATTCGAGCGATCCAACTGACCGTTCGCATGGCGATTGTAGGTCTCAACACCTATTGAAAGAGGTATCAACCATCGAAATCGGAGCACAATTGCAGATTTTCGATTTTTCTGGCTCTGAATTTGTGGGCTATAGTTCAGTTGATTTTCAATCAAATTGAATTTTCTGCGAAATGTGTAGAAATATTCGAGCGATCCAACTGACCGTTCGCATGGCGATTGTAGGTCTCAACACCTATTGAAAGAGGTATCAACCATCGAAATCGGAGCACAATTGCAGATTTTCGATTTTTCTGGCTCTGAATTTGTGGGCTATAGTTCAGTTGATTTTCAATCAAATTGAATTTTCTGCGAAATGTATAGAAATATTCGAGCGATCCAAATAACCGTTGGCATGACGATTGTAGGTCTCAAAACCTATTAAAAATGTATCAACCATCGAAATCGGAGCACAATTGCAGATTTTCGATTTTTCTGGCTCTGAATTTGTGGGCTATAGTTCAGTTGATTTTCAATCAAATTGAATTTTCTGCGAAATGTGTAGAAATATTCGAGCGATCCAAATAACCGTTGGCATGACGATTGTAGGTCTCAAAACCTATTAAAAATGTATCAACCATCGAAATCGGAGCACAATTGCAGATTTTCGATTTTTCTGGCTCTAAATTTGTGGGCTATAGTTCAGTTGATTTTCAATCAAATTGAATTTTCTGCGAAATGTGTAGAAATATTCGACCGATCCAACTGACGGTTCGCATGGCGATTGTAGGTCTCAACACCTATTGAAAGAGGTATCAACCATCGAAATCGGAGCACAATTGCAGATTTTCGATTTTTCTGGCTCTGAATTTGTGGGCTATAGTTCAGTTGATTTTCAATCAAATTGAATTTTCTGCGAAATGTGTAGAACTATTCGAGCGATCCAACTGACCGTTCGCATGGCGATTGTAGGTCTCAACACCTATTGAAAGAGGTATCAACCATCGAAATCGGAGCACAATTGCAGATTTTCGATTTTTCTGGCTCTGAATTTGTGGGCTATAGTTCAGTTGATTTTCAATCAAATTGAATTTTCTGCGAAATGTGTAGAAATATTCGAGCGATCCAAATAACCGTTGGCATGACGATTGTAGGTCTCAACACCTATTAAAAATGTATCAACCATCGAAATCGGAGCACAATTGCAGATTTTCGATTTTTCTGGCTCTAAATTTGTGGGCTATAGTTCAGTTGATTTTCAATCAAATTGAATTTTCTGCGAAATGTGTAGAAATATTCGAGCGATCCAAATAACCGTTGGCATGACGATTGTAGGTCTCAAAACCTATTAAAAATGTATCAACCATCGAAATCGGAGCACAATTGCAGATTTTCGATTTTTCTGGCTCTAAATTTGTGGGCTATAGTTCAGTTGATTTTCAATCAAATTGAATTTTCTGCGAAATGTGTAGAAATATTCGACCGATCCAACTGACGGTTCGCATGGCGATTGTAGGTCTCAACACCTATTGAAAGAGGTATCAACCATCGAAATCGGAGCACAATTGCAGATTTTCGATTTTTCTGGCTCTGAATTTGTGGGCTATAGTTCAGTTGATTTTCAATCAAATTGAATTTTCTGCGAAATGTGTAGAACTATTCGAGCGATCCAACTGACCGTTCGCATGGCGATTGTAGGTCTCAACACCTATTGAAAGAGGTATCAACCATCGAAATCGGAGCACAATTGCAGATTTTCGATTTTTCTGGCTCTGAATTTGTGGGCTATAGTTCAGTTGATTTTCAATCAAATTGAATTTTCTGCGAAATGTGTAGAAATATTCGAGCGATCCAAATAACCGTTGGCATGACGATTGTAGGTCTCAAAACCTATTAAAAATTTATCAACCATCGAAATCGGAGCACAATTGCAGATTTTCGATTTTTCTGGCTCTGAATTTGTGGGCTATAGTTCAGTTGATTTTCAATCAAATTGAATTTTCTGCGAAATGTGTAGAAATATTCGAGCGATCCAACTGACCGTTCGCATGGCGATTGTAGGTCTCAACACCTATTGAAAGAGGTATCAACCATCGAAATCGGAGCACAATTGCAGATTTTCGATTTTTCTGGCTCTGAATTTGTGGGCTATAGTTCAGTTGATTTTCAATCAAATTGAATTTTCTGCGAAATGTGTAGAAATATTCGAGCGATCCAAATAACCGTTGGCATGACGATTGTAGGTCTCAAAACCTATTAAAAATGTATCAACCATCGAAATCGGAGCACAATTGCAGATTTTCGATTTTTCTGGCTCTAAATTTGTGGGCTATAGTTCAGTTGATTTTCAATCAAATTGAATTTTCTGCGAAATGTGTAGAAATATTCGAGCGATCCAACTGACCGTTCGCATGGCGATTGTAGGTCTCAACACCTATTGAAAGAGGTATCAACCATCGAAATCGGAGCACAATTGCAGATTTTCGATTTTTCTGGCTCTGAATTTGTGGGCTATAGTTCAGTTGATTTTCAATCAAATTGAATTTTCTGCGAAATGTGTAGAAATATTCGAGCGATCCAAATAACCGTTGGCATGACGATTGTAGGTCTCAAAACCTATTAAAAATTTATCAACCATCGAAATCGGAGCACAATTGCAGATTTTCGATTTTTCTGGCTCTGAATTTGTGGGCTATAGTTCAGTTGATTTTCAATCAAATTGAATTTTCTGCGAAATGTGTAGAAATATTCGAGCGATCCAACTGACCGTTCGCATGGCGATTGTAGGTCTCAACACCTATTGAAAGAGGTATCAACCATCGAAATCGGAGCACAATTGCAGATTTTCGATTTTTCTGGCTCTGAATTTGTGGGCTATAGTTCAGTTGATTTTCAATCAAATTGAATTTTCTGCGAAATGTGTAGAAATATTCGAGCGATCCAACTGACCGTTCGCATGGCGATTGTAGGTCTCAACACCTATTGAAAGAGGTATCAACCATCGAAATCGGAGCACAATTGCAGATTTTCGATTTTTCTGGCTCTGAATTTGTGGGCTATAGTTCAGTTGATTTTCAATCAAATTGAATTTTCTGCGAAATGTGTAGAAATATTCGAGCGATCCAAATAACCGTTGGCATGACGATTGTAGGTCTCAAAACCTATTAAAAATGTATCAACCATCGAAATCGGAGCACAATTGCAGATTTTCGATTTTTCTGGCTCTGAATTTGTGGGCTATAGTTCAGTTGATTTTCAATCAAATTGAATTTTCTGCGAAATGTGTAGAAATATTCGAGCGATCCAAATAACCGTTGGCATGACGATTGTAGGTCTCAAAACCTATTAAAAATGTATCAACCATCGAAATCGGAGCACAATTGCAGATTTTCGATTTTTCTGGCTCTAAATTTGTGGGCTATAGTTCAGTTGATTTTCAATCAAATTGAATTTTCTGCGAAATGTGTAGAAATATTCGACCGATCCAACTGACGGTTCGCATGGCGATTGTAGGTCTCAACACCTATTGAAAGAGGTATCAACCATCGAAATCGGAGCACAATTGCAGATTTTCGATTTTTCTGGCTCTGAATTTGTGGGCTATAGTTCAGTTGATTTTCAATCAAATTGAATTTTCTGCGAAATGTGTAGAACTATTCGAGCGATCCAACTGACCGTTCGCATGGCGATTGTAGGTCTCAACACCTATTGAAAGAGGTATCAACCATCGAAATCGGAGCACAATTGCAGATTTTCGATTTTTCTGGCTCTGAATTTGTGGGCTATAGTTCAGTTGATTTTCAATCAAATTGAATTTTCTGCGAAATGTGTAGAAATATTCGAGCGATCCAAATAACCGTTGGCATGACGATTGTAGGTCTCAACACCTATTAAAAATGTATCAACCATCGAAATCGGAGCACAATTGCAGATTTTCGATTTTTCTGGCTCTAAATTTGTGGGCTATAGTTCAGTTGATTTTCAATCAAATTGAATTTTCTGCGAAATGTGTAGAAATATTCGAGCGATCCAACTGACGGTTCGCATGGCGATTCTAGGTCTCAACACCTATTGAAAGAGGTATCAACCATCGAAATCGGAGCACAATTGCAGATTTTCGATTTTTCTGGCTCTGAATTTGTGGGCTATAGTTCAGTTGATTTTCAATCAAATTGAATTTTCTGCGAAATGTGTAGAAATATTCGAGCGATCCAAATAACCGTTGGCATGACGATTGTAGGTCTCAAAACCTATTAAAAATGTATCAACCATCGAAATCGGAGCACAATTGCAGATTTTCGATTTTTCTGGCTCTGAATTTGTGGGCTATAGTTCAGTTGATTTTCAATCAAATTGAATTTTCTGCGAAATGTGTAGAAATATTCGAGCGATCCAAATAACCGTTGGCATGACGATTGTAGGTCTCAACACCTATTAAAAATGTATCAACCATCGAAATCGGAGCACAATTGCAGATTTTCGATTTTTCTGGCTCTAAATTTGTGGGCTATAGTTCAGTTGATTTTCAATCAAATTGAATTTTCTGCGAAATGTGTAGAAATATTCGAGCGATCCAACTGACGGTTCGCATGGCGATTGTAGGTCTCAACACCTATTGAAAGAGGTATCAACCATCGAAATCGGAGCACAATTGCAGATTTTCGATTTTTCTGGCTCTGAATTTGTGGGCTATAGTTCAGTTGATTTTCAATCAAATTGAATTTTCTGCGAAATGTGTAGAAATATTCGAGCGATCCAAATAACCGTTGGCATGACGATTATAGGTCTCAGAACCTATTAAAAATGTATCAACCATCGAAATCGGAGCACAATTGCAGATTTTCGATTTTTCTGGCTCTGAATTTGTGGGCTATAGTTCAGTTGATTTTCAATCAAATTGAATTTTCTGCGAAATGTGTAGAAATATTCGAGCGATCCAACTGACCGTTCGCATGGCGATTGTAGGTCTCAACACCTATTGAAAGAGGTATCAACCATCGAAATCGGAGCACAATTGCAGATTTTCGATTTTTCTGGCTCTGAATTTGTGGGCTATAGTTCAGTTGATTTTCAATCAAATTGAATTTTCTGCGAAATGTGTAGAAATATTCGAGCGATCCAAATAACCGTTGGCATGACGATTGTAGGTCTCAAAACCTATTAAAAATTTATCAACCATCGAAATCGGAGCACAATTGCAGATTTTCGATTTTTCTGGCTCTGAATTTGTGGGCTATAGTTCAGTTGATTTTCAATCAAATTGAATTTTCTGCGAAATGTGTAGAAATATTCGAGCGATCCAACTGACCGTTCGCATGGCGATTGTAGGTCTCAACACCTATTGAAAGAGGTATCAACCATCGAAATCGGAGCACAATTGCAGATTTTCGATTTTTCTGGCTCTGAATTTGTGGGCTATAGTTCAGTTGATTTTCAATCAAATTGAATTTTCTGCGAAATGTGTAGAAATATTCGAGCGATCCAACTGACCGTTCGCATGGCGATTGTAGGTCTCAACACCTATTGAAAGAGGTATCAACCATCGAAATCGGAGCACAATTGCAGATTTTCGATTTTTCTGGCTCTGAATTTGTGGGCTATAGTTCAGTTGATTTTCAATCAAATTGAATTTTCTGCGAAATGTGTAGAAATATTCGAGCGATCCAACTGACCGTTCGCATGGCGATTGTAGGTCTCAAAACCTATTGAAAGAGGTATCAACCATCGAAATCGGAGCACAATTGCAGATTTTCGATTTTTCTGGCTCTGAATTTGTGGGCTATAGTTCAGTTGATTTTCAATCAAATTGAATTTTCTGCGAAATGTGTAGAAATATTCGAGCGATCCAAATAACCGTTGGCATGACGATTGTAGGTCTCAAAACCTATTAAAAATGTATCAACCATCGAAATCGGAGCACAATTGCAGATTTTCGATTTTTCTGGCTCTGAATTTGTGGGCTATAGTTCAGTTGATTTTCAATCAAATTGAATTTTCTGCGAAATGTGTAGAAATATTCGAGCGATCCAAATAACCGTTGGCATGACGATTGTAGGTCTCAAAACCTATTAAAAATGTATCAACCATCGAAATCGGAGCACAATTGCAGATTTTCGATTTTTCTGGCTCTAAATTTGTGGGCTATAGTTCAGTTGATTTTCAATCAAATTGAATTTTCTGCGAAATGTGTAGAAATATTCGACCGATCCAACTGACGGTTCGCATGGCGATTGTAGGTCTCAACACCTATTGAAAGAGGTATCAACCATCGAAATCGGAGCACAATTGCAGATTTTCGATTTTTCTGGCTCTGAATTTGTGGGCTATAGTTCAGTTGATTTTCAATCAAATTGAATTTTCTGCGAAATGTGTAGAAATATTCGAGCGATCCAACTGACCGTTCGCATGGCGATTGTAGGTCTCAACACCTATTGAAAGAGGTATCAACCATCGAAATCGGAGCACAATTGCAGATTTTCGATTTTTCTGGCTCTGAATTTGTGGGCTATAGTTCAGTTGATTTTCAATCAAATTGAATTTTCTGCGAAATGTGTAGAAATATTCGAGCGATCCAAATAACCGTTGGCATGACGATTGTAGGTCTCAAAACCTATTAAAAATTTATCAACCATCGAAATCGGAGCACAATTGCAGATTTTCGATTTTTCTGGCTCTGAATTTGTGGGCTATAGTTCAGTTGATTTTCAATCAAATTGAATTTTCTGCGAAATGTGTAGAAATATTCGAGCGATCCAACTGACCGTTCGCATGGCGATTGTAGGTCTCAACACCTATTGAAAGAGGTATCAACCATCGAAATCGGAGCACAATTGCAGATTTTCGATTTTTCTGGCTCTGAATTTGTGGGCTATAGTTCAGTTGATTTTCAATCAAATTGAATTTTCTGCGAAATGTGTAGAAATATTCGAGCGATCCAACTGACCGTTCGCATGGCGATTGTAGGTCTCAACACCTATTGAAAGAGGTATCAACCATCGAAATCGGAGCACAATTGCAGATTTTCGATTTTTCTGGCTCTAAATTTGTGGGCTATAGTTCAGTTGATTTTCAATCAAATTGAATTTTCTGCGAAATGTGTAGAAATATTCGACCGATCCAACTGACGGTTCGCATGGCGATTGTAGGTCTCAACACCTATTGAAAGAGGTATCAACCATCGAAATCGGAGCACAATTGCAGATTTTCGATTTTTCTGGCTCTAAATTTGTGGGCTATAGTTCAGTTGATTTTCAATCAAATTGAATTTTCTGCGAAATGTGTAGAAATATTCGAGCGATCCAACTGACGGTTCGCATGGCGATTGTAGGTCTCAACACCTATTGAAAGAGGTATCAACCATCGAAATCGGAGCACAATTGCAGATTTTCGATTTTTCTGGCTCTGAATTTGTGGGCTATAGTTCAGTTGATTTTCAATCAAATTGAATTTTCTGCGAAATGTGTAGAAATATTCGAGCGATCCAAATAACCGTTGGCATGACGATTATAGGTCTCAGAACCTATTAAAAATGTATCAACCATCGAAATCGGAGCACAATTGCAGATTTTCGATTTTTCTGGCTCTGAATTTGTGGGCTATAGTTCAGTTGATTTTCAATCAAATTGAATTTTCTGCGAAATGTGTAGAAATATTCGAGCGATCCAACTGACCGTTCGCATGGCGATTGTAGGTCTCAACACCTATTGAAAGAGGTATCAACCATCGAAATCGGAGCACAATTGCAGATTTTCGATTTTTCTGGCTCTGAATTTGTGGGCTATAGTTCAGTTGATTTTCAATCAAATTGAATTTTCTGCGAAATGTGTAGAAATATTCGAGCGATCCAAATAACCGTTGGCATGACGATTGTAGGTCTCAAAACCTATTAAAAATTTATCAACCATCGAAATCGGAGCACAATTGCAGATTTTCGATTTTTCTGGCTCTGAATTTGTGGGCTATAGTTCAGTTGATTTTCAATCAAATTGAATTTTCTGCGAAATGTGTAGAAATATTCGAGCGATCCAACTGACCGTTCGCATGGCGATTGTAGGTCTCAACACCTATTGAAAGAGGTATCAACCATCGAAATCGGAGCACAATTGCAGATTTTCGATTTTTCTGGCTCTGAATTTGTGGGCTATAGTTCAGTTGATTTTCAATCAAATTGAATTTTCTGCGAAATGTGTAGAAATATTCGAGCGATCCAACTGACCGTTCGCATGGCGATTGTAGGTCTCAACACCTATTGAAAGAGGTATCAACCATCGAAATCGGAGCACAATTGCAGATTTTCGATTTTTCTGGCTCTGAATTTGTGGGCTATAGTTCAGTTGATTTTCAATCAAATTGAATTTTCTGCGAAATGTGTAGAAATATTCGAGCGATCCAACTGACCGTTCGCATGGCGATTGTAGGTCTCAAAACCTATTGAAAGAGGTATCAACCATCGAAATCGGAGCACAATTGCAGATTTTCGATTTTTCTGGCTCTGAATTTGTGGGCTATAGTTCAGTTGATTTTCAATCAAATTGAATTTTCTGCGAAATGTGTAGAAATATTCGAGCGATCCAAATAACCGTTGGCATGACGATTGTAGGTCTCAAAACCTATTAAAAATGTATCAACCATCGAAATCGGAGCACAATTGCAGATTTTCGATTTTTCTGGCTCTGAATTTGTGGGCTATAGTTCAGTTGATTTTCAATCAAATTGAATTTTCTGCGAAATGTGTAGAAATATTCGAGCGATCCAAATAACCGTTGGCATGACGATTGTAGGTCTCAAACCTATTAAAAATGTATCAACCATCGAAATCGGAGCACAATTGCAGATTTTCGATTTTTCTGGCTCTAAATTTGTGGGCTATAGTTCAGTTGATTTTCAATCAAATTGAATTTTCTGCGAAATGTGTAGAAATATTCGACCGATCCAACTGACGGTTCGCATGGCGATTGTAGGTCTCAACACCTATTGAAAGAGGTATCAACCATCGAAATCGGAGCACAATTGCAGATTTTCGATTTTTCTGGCTCTGAATTTGTGGGCTATAGTTCAGTTGATTTTCAATCAAATTGAATTTTCTGCGAAATGTGTAGAAATATTCGAGCGATCCAACTGACCGTTCGCATGGCGATTGTAGGTCTCAACACCTATTGAAAGAGGTATCAACCATCGAAATCGGAGCACAATTGCAGATTTTCGATTTTTCTGGCTCTGAATTTGTGGGCTATAGTTCAGTTGATTTTCAATCAAATTGAATTTTCTGCGAAATGTGTAGAAATATTCGAGCGATCCAACTGACCGTTCGCATGGCGATTGTAGGTCTCAACACCTATTGAAAGAGGTATCAACCATCGAAATCGGAGCACAATTGCAGATTTTCGATTTTTCTGGCTCTGAATTTGTGGGCTATAGTTCAGTTGATTTTCAATCAAATTGAATTTTCTGCGAAATGTGTAGAAATATTCGAGCGATCCAAATAACCGTTGGCATGACGATTGTAGGTCTCAAAACCTATTAAAAATGTATCAACCATCGAAATCGGAGCACAATTGCAGATTTTCGATTTTTCTGGCTCTGAATTTGTGGGCTATAGTTCAGTTGATTTTCAATCAAATTGAATTTTCTGCGAAATGTGTAGAAATATTCGAGCGATCCAAATAACCGTTGGCATGACGATTGTAGGTCTCAAAACCTATTAAAAATGTATCAACCATCGAAATCGGAGCACAATTGCAGATTTTCGATTTTTCTGGCTCTAAATTTGTGGGCTATAGTTCAGTTGATTTTCAATCAAATTGAATTTTCTGCGAAATGTGTAGAAATATTCGACCGATCCAACTGACGGTTCGCATGGCGATTGTAGGTCTCAACACCTATTGAAAGAGGTATCAACCATCGAAATCGGAGCACAATTGCAGATTTTCGATTTTTCTGGCTCTGAATTTGTGGGCTATAGTTCAGTTGATTTTCAATCAAATTGAATTTTCTGCGAAATGTGTAGAACTATTCGAGCGATCCAACTGACCGTTCGCATGGCGATTGTAGGTCTCAACACCTATTGAAAGAGGTATCAACCATCGAAATCGGAGCACAATTGCAGATTTTCGATTTTTCTGGCTCTGAATTTGTGGGCTATAGTTCAGTTGATTTTCAATCAAATTGAATTTTCTGCGAAATGTGTAGAAATATTCGAGCGATCCAAATAACCGTTGGCATGACAATTGTAGGTCTCAAAACCTATTAAAAATGTATCAACCATCGAAATCGGAGCACAATTGCAGATTTTCGATTTTTCTGGCTCTAAATTTGTGGGCTATAGTTCAGTTGATTTTCAATCAAATTGAATTTTCTGCGAAATGTGTAGAAATATTCGAGCGATCCAACTGACGGTTCGCATGGCGATTGTAGGTCTCAACACCTATTGAAAGAGGTATCAACCATCGAAATCGGAGCACAATTGCAGATTTTCGATTTTTCTGGCTCTGAATTTGTGGGCTATAGTTCAGTTGATTTTCAATCAAATTGAATTTTCTGCGAAATGTGTAGAAATATTCGAGCGATCCAAATAACCGTTGGCATGACGATTGTAGGTCTCAGAACCTATTAAAAATGTATCAACCATCGAAATCGGAGCACAATTGCAGATTTTCGATTTTTCTGGCTCTGAATTTGTGGGCTATAGTTCAGTTGATTTTCAATCAAATTGAATTTTCTGCGAAATGTGTAGAAATATTCGAGCGATCCAAATAACCGTTGGCATGACGATTGTAGGTCTCAAAACCTATTAAAAATGTATCAACCATCGAAATCGGAGCACAATTGCAGATTTTCGATTTTTCTGGCTCTGAATTTGTGGGCTATAGTTCAGTTGATTTTCAATCAAATTGAATTTTCTGCGAAATGTGTAGAAATATTCGAGCGATCCAAATAACCATTGGCATGACGATTGTAGGTCTCAAAACCTATTAAAAATGTATCAACCATCGAAATCGGAGCACAATTGCAGATTTTCGATTTTTCTGGCTTTAAATTTGTGGGCTATAGTTCAGTTGATTTTCAATCAAATTGAATTTTCTGCGAAATGTGTAGAAATATTCGAGCGATCCAACTGACGGTTCGCATGGCGATTGTAGGTCTCAACACCTATTGAAAGAGGTATCAACCATCGAAATCGGAGCACAATTGCAGATTTTCGATTTTTCTGGCTCTGAATTTGTGGGCTATAGTTCAGTTGATTTTCAATCAAATTGAATTTTCTGCGAAATGTGTAGAAATATTCGAGCGATCCAAATAACCGTTGGCATGACGATTGTAGGTCTCAAAACCTATTGAAAGAGGTATCAACCATCGAAATCGGAGCACAATTGCAGATTTTCGATTTTTCTGGCTCTGAATTTGTGGGCTATAGTTCAGTTGATTTTCAATCAAATTGAATTTTCTGCGAAATGTGTAGAAATATTCGAGCGATCCAAATAACCGTTGGCATGACGATTGTAGGTCTCAAAACCTATTAAAAATGTATCAACCATCGAAATCGGAGCACAATTGCAGATTTTCGATTTTTCTGGCTCTGAATTTGTGGGCTATAGTTCAGTTGATCTTCAATCAAATTGAATTTTCTGCGAAATGTGTAGAAATATTCGAGCGATCCAAATAACCGTTGGCATGACGATTGTAGGTCTCAAAACCTATTAAAAATGTATCAACCATCGAAATCGGAGCACAATTGCAGATTTTCGATTTTTCTGGCTCTGAATTTGTGGGCTATAGTTCAGTTGATTTTCAATCAAATTGAATTTTCTGCGAAATGTGTAGAAATATTCGAGCGATCCAACTGACCGTTCGCATGGCGATTGTAGGTCTCAACACCTATTGAAAGAGGTATCAACCATCGAAATCGGAGCACAATTGCAGATTTTCGATTTTTCTGGCTCTGAATTTGTGGGCTATAGTTCAGTTGATTTTCAATCAAATTGAATTTTCTGCGAAATGTGTAGAAATATTCGAGCGATCCAAATAACCGTTGGCATGACGATTGTAGGTCTCAAAACCTATTAAAAATGTATCAACCATCGAAATCGGAGCACAATTGCAGATTTTCGATTTTTCTGGCTCTGAATTTGTGGGCTATAGTTCAGTTGATTTTCAATCAAATTGAATTTTCTGCGAAATGTGTAGAAATATTCGAGCGATCCAAATAACCGTTGGCATGACGATTGTAGGTCTCAAAACCTATTAAAAATGTATCAACCATCGAAATCGGAGCACAATTGCAGATTTTCGATTTTTCTGGCTCTAAATTTGTGGGCTATAGTTCAGTTGATTTTCAATCAAATTGAATTTTCTGCGAAATGTGTAGAAATATTCGAGCGATCCAACTGACCGTTCGCATGGCGATTGTAGGTCTCAACACCTATTGAAAGAGGTATCAACCATCGAAATCGGAGCACAATTGCAGATTTTCGATTTTTCTGGCTCTGAATTTGTGGGCTATAGTTCAGTTGATTTTCAATCAAATTGAATTTTCTGCGAAATGTGTAGAAATATTCGAGCGATCCAAATAACCGTTGGCATGACGATTGTAGGTCTCAAAACCTATTAAAAATTTATCAACCATCGAAATCGGAGCACAATTGCAGATTTTCGATTTTTCTGGCTCTAAATTTGTGGGCTATAGTTCAGTTGATTTTCAATCAAATTGAATTTTCTGCGAAATGTGTAGAAATATTCGAGCGATCCAACTGACCGTTCGCATGGCGATTGTAGGTCTCAACACCTATTGAAAGTGGTATCAACCATCGAAATCGGAGCACAATTGCAGATTTTCGATTTTTCTGGCTCTGAATTTGTGGGCTATAGTTCAGTTGATTTTCAATCAAATTTAATTTTCTGCGAAATGTGTAGAAATATTCGAGCGATCCAAATAACCGTTGGCATGACGATTGTAGGTCTCAAAACCTATTAAAAATGTATCAACCATCGAAATCGGAGCACAATTGCAGATTTTCGATTTTTCTGGCTCTGAATTTGTGGGCTATAGTTCAGTTGATTTTCAATCAAATTGAATTTTCTGCGAAATGTGTAGAAATATTCGAGCGATCCAAATAACCGTTGGCATGACGATTGTAGGTCTCAAAACCTATTAAAAATGTATCAACCATCGAAATCGGAGCACAATTGCAGATTTTCGATTTTTCTGGCTCTAAATTTGTGGGCTATAGTTCAGTTGATTTTCAATCAAATTGAATTTTCTGCGAAATGTGTAGAAATATTCGAGCGATCCAACTGACCGTTCGCATGGCGATTGTAGGTCTCAACACCTATTGAAAGAGGTATCAACCATCGAAATCGGAGCACAATTGCAGATTTTCGATTTTTCTGGCTCTGAATTTGTGGGCTATAGTTCAGTTGATTTTCAATCAAATTGAATTTTCTGCGAAATGTGTAGAAATATTCGAGCGATCCAAATAACCGTTCGCATGGCGATTGTAGGTCTCAACACCTATTGAAAGAGGTATCAACCATCGAAATCGGAGCACAATTGCAGATTTTCGATTTTTCTGGCTCTGAATTTGTGGGCTATAGTTCAGTTGATTTTCAATCAAATTGAATTTTCTGCGAAATGTGTAGAAATATTCGAGCGATCCAAATAACCGTTGGCATGACGATTGTAGGTCTCAAAACCTATTAAAAATTTATCAACCATCGAAATCGGAGCACAATTGCAGATTTTCGATTTTTCTGGCTCTGAATTTGTGGGCTATAGTTCAGTTGATTTTCAATCAAATTGAATTTTCTGCGAAATGTGTAGAAATATTCGAGCGATCCAAATAACCGTTGGCATGACGATTGTAGGTCTCAGAACCTATTAATGTATCAACCATCGAAATCGGAGCACAATTGCAGATTTTCGATTTTTCTGGCTCTGAATTTGTGGGCTATAGTTCAGTTGATTTTCAATCAAATTGAATTTTCTGCGAAATGTGTAGAAATATTCGAGCGATCCAACTGACCGTTCGCATGGCGATTGTAGGTCTCAACACCTATTGAAAGAGGTATCAACCATCGAAATCGGAGCACAATTGCAGATTTTCGATTTTTCTGGCTCTGAATTTGTGGGCTATAGTTCAGTTGATTTTCAATCAAATTGAATTTTCTGCGAAATGTGTAGAAATATTCGAGCGATCCAAATAACCGTTGGCATGACGATTGTAGGTCTCAAAACCTATTAAAAATGTATCAACCATCGAAATCGGAGCACAATTGCAGATTTTCGATTTTTCTGGCTCTGAATTTGTGGGCTATAGTTCAGTTGATTTTCAATCAAATTGAATTTTCTGCGAAATGTGTAGAAATATTCGAGCGATCCAAATAACCGTTGGCATGACGATTGTAGGTCTCAAAACCTATTAAAAATGTATCAACCATCGAAATCGGAGCACAATTGCAGATTTTCGATTTTTCTGGCTCTAAATTTGTGGGCTATAGTTCAGTTGATTTTCAATCAGATTGAATTTTCTGCGAAATGTGTAGAAATATTCGAGCGATCCAACTGACGGTTCGCATGGCGATTGTAGGTCTCAACACCTATTGAAAGAGGTATCAACCATCGAAATCGGAGCACAATTGCAGATTTTCGATTTTTCTGGCTCTGAATTTGTGGGCTATAGTTCAGTTGATTTTCAATCAAATTGAATTTTCTGCGAAATGTGTAGAAATATTCGAGCGATCCAACTGACCGTTCGCATGGCGATTGTAGGTCTCAACACCTATTGAAAGAGGTATCAACCATCGAAATCGGAGCACAATTGCAGATTTTCGATTTTTCTGGCTCTGAATTTGTGGGCTATAGTTCAGTTGATTTTCAATCAAATTGAATTTTCTGCGAAATGTGTAGAAATATTCGAGCGATCCAAATAACCGTTGGCATGACGATTGTAGGTCTCAAAACCTATTAAAAATGTATCAACCATCGAAATCGGAGCACAATTGCAGATTTTCGATTTTTCTGGCTCTGAATTTGTGGGCTATAGTTCAGTTGATTTTCAATCAAATTGAATTTTCTGCGAAATGTGTAGAAATATTCGAGCGATCCAAATAACCGTTGGCATGACGATTGTAGGTCTCAAAACCTATT
>CAUVYM010000179.1:0-79056 GCA_963556165.1 Tipula helvola
CTTTTTGTGTATGATAGGTAACAGTATAGCCTATCATACGCAATTACAGATTGTAAATATTCAATCTAGTTTTTGAGATATCTTAATTTTACTGAGCGAATGTATGCAATCAGGATATCGAAAAAACACACTGTACTACTATCCATGCTTTTCGGAGAGGCAGAAAAAACTTTTGTTCGCAATCGTTTTCAAAGCTGATAATTATGATAATACAAGTTAATTAAATAAAATTCGTCGTAATTTCATTTCGTTTACATAACCCGTTTGGTAGAAATCGATGTTTTTAGTAGGATTTTTGTACATTATAGAAAAATTGGCATATCTTCGAAACTAGAACGAATTTTTACAATCTGCTTTTTGTGTATGATAGGTAACAGTATAGCCTATCATACGCAATTTACAGATTGTAAATATTCAATCTAGTTTTTGAGATATCTTAATTTTACTGAGCGAATGTATGCAATCAGGATATCGAAAAAACACACTGTACTACTATCCATGCTTTTCGGAGAGGCAGAAAAAACTTTTTGTTCGCAATCGTTTTCAAAGCTGATAATTATGATAATACAAGTTAATTAAATAAAATTCGTCGTAATTTCATTTCGTTTACATAACCCGTTTGGTAGAAATCGATGTTTTTAGTAGGATTTTGGTACATTATAGAAAAATTGGCATATCTTCGAAACTAGAACGAATTTTTACAATCTGCTTTTTGTGTATGATAGGTAACAGTATAGCCTATCATACGCAATTTACAGATTGTAAATATTCAATCTAGTTTTTGAGATATCTTAATTTTACTGAGCGAATGTATGCAATCAGGATATCGAAAAACACACTGTACTACTATCCATGCTTTTCGGAGAGGCAGAAAAAACTTTTTGTTCGCAATCGTTTTCAAAGCTAATAATTATGATAATACAAGTTAATTAAATAAAATTCGTCGTAATTTCATTTCGTTTACATAACCCGTTTGGTAGAAATCGATGTTTTTAGTAGGATTTTGGTACATTATAGAAAAATTAGGAATATATGCGAATGTATGCAATCAGGATATCGAAAAAACACACTGTACTACTATCCATGCTTTTCGGAGAGGCAGAAAAAACTTTTTGTTCGCAATCGTTTTCAAAGCTAATATTTATGATAATACAAGTTAATTAAATAAAATTCGTCGTAATTTCATTTCGTTTACATAACCCGTTTGGTAGAAATCGATGTTTTTAGTAGGATTTTGGTACATTATAGAAAAATTGGCATATCTTCGAAACTAGAACGAATTTTTACAATCTGCTTTTTGTGTATGATAGGTAACAGTATAGCCTATCATACGCAATTTACAGATTGTAAATATTCAATCTAGTTTTTGAGATATCTTAATTTTACTGAGCGAATGTATGCAATCAGGATATCGAAAAAACACACTGTACTACTATCCATGCTTTTCGGAGAGGCAGAAAAACTTTTTGTTTGCAATCGTTTTCAAAGCTGATAATTATGATAATACAAGTTAATTAAATAAAATTCGTCGTAATTTCATTTCGTTTACATAACCCGTTTGGTAGAAATCGATGTTTTTAGTAGGATTTTGGTACATTATAGAAAAATTGGCATATCTTCGAAACTAGAACGAATTTTTACAATCTGCTTTTTGTGTATGATAGGTAACAGTATAGCCTATCATACGCAATTTACAGATTGTAAATATTCAATCTAGTTTTTGAGATATCTTAATTTTACTGAGCGAATGTATGCAATCAGGATATCGAAAAAACACACTGTACTACTATCCATGCTTTTCGGAGAGGCAGAAAAAACTTTTTGTTCGCAATCGTTTTCAAAGCTAATATTTATGATAATACAAGTTAATTAAATAAAATTCGTCGTAATTTCATTTCGTTTACATAACCCGTTTGGTAGAAATCGATGTTTTTAGTAGGATTTTGGTACATTATAGAAAAATTGGCATATCTTCGAAACTAGAACGAATTTTTACAATCTGCTTTTTGTGTATGATAGGTAACAGTATAGCCTATCATACGCAATTTACAGATTGTAAATATTCAATCTAGTTTTTTGAGATATCTTAATTTACTGAGCGAATGTATGCAATCAGGATATCGAAAAAACACACTGTACTACTATCCATGCTTTTCGGAGAGGCAGAAAAAACTTTTTGTTTGCAATCGTTTCAAAGCTGATAATTATGATAATACAAGTTAATTAAATAAATTCGTCGTAATTTCATTTCGTTTACATAACCCGTTTGGTAGAAATCGATGTTTTAGTAGGATTTTGGTACATTATAGAAAAATTGGCATATCTTCGAAACTAGAACGAATTTTTACAATCTGCTTTTTGTGTATGATAGGTAACAGTATAGCCTATCATACGCAATTTACAGATTGTAAATATTCAATCTAGTTTTTGAGATATCTTAATTTTACTGAGCGAATGTATGCAATCAGGATATCGAAAAAACACACTGTACTACTATCCATGCTTTTCGGAGAGGCAGAAAAAACTTTTTGTTCGCAATCGTTTTCAAAGCTGATAATTATGATAATACAAGTTAATTAAATAAAATTCGTCGTAATTTCATTTCGTTTACATAACCCGTTTGGTAGAAATCGATGTTTTTAGTAGGATTTTGGTACATTATAGAAAAATTGGCATATCTTCGAAACTAGAACGAATTTTTACAATCTGCTTTTGTGTATGATAGGTAACAGTATAGCCTATCATACGCAATTTACAGATTGTAAATATTCAATCTAGTTTTTGAGATATCTTAATTTTACTGAGCGAATGTATGCAATCAGGATATCGAAAAAACACACTGTACTACTATCCATGCTTTTCGGAGAGGCAGAAAAAACTTTTTGTTCGCAATCGTTTTCAAAGCTGATAATTATGATAATACAAGTTAATTAAATAAAATTCGTCGTAATTTCATTTCGTTTACATAACCCGTTTGGTAGAAATCGATGTTTTTAGTAGGATTTTGGTACATTATAGAAAAATTGGCATATCTTCGAAACTAGAACGAATTTTTACAATCTGCTTTTTGTGTATGATAGGTAACAGTATAGCCTATCATACGCAATTTACAGATTGTAAATATTCAATCTAGTTTTTGAGATATCTTAATTTTACTGAGCGAATGTATGCAATCAGGATATCGAAAAAACACACTGTACTACTATCCATGCTTTTCGGAGAGGCAGAAAAAACTTTTTGTTCGCAATCGTTTTCAAAGCTAATAATTATGATAATACAAGTTAATTAAATAAAATTCGTCGTAATTTCATTTCGTTTACATAACCCGTTTGGTAGAAATCGATGTTTTTAGTAGGATTTTGGTACATTATAGAAAAATTAGGAATATATGCGAATGTATGCAATCAGGATATCGAAAAAACACACTGTACTACTATCCATGCTTTTCGGAGAGGCAGAAAAAACTTTTTGTTCGCAATCGTTTTCAAAGCTAATAATTATGATAATACAAGTTAATTAAATAAAATTCGTCGTAATTTCATTTCGTTTACATAACCCGTTTGGTAGAAATCGATGTTTTTAGTAGGATTTTGGTACATTATAGAAAAATTGGCATATCTTCGAAACTAGAACGAATTTTTACAATCTGCTTTTTGTGTATGATAGGTAACAGTATAGCCTATCATACGCAATTTACAGATTGTAAATATTCAATCTAGTTTTTGAGATATCTTAATTTTACTGAGCGAATGTATGCAATCAGGATATCGAAAAAACACACTGTACTACTATCCATGCTTTTCGGAGAGGCAGAAAAAACTTTTGTTCGCAATCGTTTTCAAAGCTGATAATTATGATAATACAAGTTAATTAAATAAAATTCGTCGTAATTTCATTTCGTTTACATAACCCGTTTGGTAGAAATTGATGTTTTAGTAGGATTTTGGTACATTATAGAAAAATTGGCATATCTTCGAAACTAGAACGAATTTTTACAATCTGCTTTTTGTGTATGATAGGTAACAGTATAGCCTATCATACGCAATTTACAGATTGTAAATATTCAATCTAGTTTTTGAGATATCTTAATTTTACTGAGCGAATGTATGCAATCAGGATATTGAAAAAACACACTGTACATCCATGCTTTTCGGAGAGGCAGAAAAAACTTTTTGTTCGCAATCGTTTTCAAAGCTAATAATTATGATAATACAAGTTAATTAAATAAAATTCGTCGTAATTTCATTTCGTTTACATAACCCGTTTGGTAGAAATCGATGTTTTTAGTAGGATTTTGGTACATTATAGAAAAATTGGCATATCTTCAAAACTAGAACGAATTTTTACAATCTGCTTTTTGTGTATGATAGGTAACAGTATAGCCTATCATACGCAATTTACAGATTGTAAATATTCAATCTAGTTTTTGAGATATCTTAATTTTACTGAGCGAATGTATGCAATCAGGATATCGAAAAAACACACTGTACTACTATCCATGCTTTTCGGAGAGGCAGAAAAAACTTTTTGTTCGCAATCGTTTTCAAAGCTAATAATTATGATAATACAAGTTAATTAAATAAAATTCGTCGTAATTTCATTTCGTTTACATAACCCGTTGGTAGAAATCGATGTTTTTAGTAGGATTTTGGTACATTATAGAAAAATTGGCATATCTTCAAAACTAGAACGAATTTTTACAATCTGCTTTTTGTGTATGATAGGTAACAGTATAGCCTATCATACGCAATTTACAGATTGTAAATATTCAATCTAGTTTTTGAGATATCTTAATTTTACTGAGCGAATGTATGCAATCAGGATATTGAAAAAACACACTGTACTACTATCCATGCTTTTCGGAGAGGCAGAAAAACTTTTTGTTCGCAATCGTTTTCAAAGCTGATAATTATGATAATACAAGTTAATTAAATAAAATTCGTCGTAATTTCATTTCGTTTACATAACCCGTTTGGTAGAAATCGATGTTTTTAGTAGGATTTTGGTACATTATAGAAAAATTGGCATATCTTCGAAACTAGAACGAATTTTTACAATCTGCTTTTTGTGTATGATAGGTAACAGTATAGCCTATCATACGCAATTTACAGATTGTAAATATTCAATCTAGTTTTTGAGATATCTTAATTTTACTGAGCGAATGTATGCAATCAGGATATCGAAAAAACACACTGTACTACTATCCATGCTTTTCGGAGAGGCAGAAAAAACTTTTTGTTCGCAATCGTTTTCAAAGCTAATATTTATGATAATACAAGTTAATTAAATAAAATTCGTCGTAATTTCATTTCGTTTACATAACCCGTTTGGTAGAAATCGATGTTTTTAGTAGGATTTTGGTACATTATAGAAAAATTGGCATATCTTCGAAACTAGAACGAATTTTTACAATCTGCTTTTTGTGTATGATAGGTAACAGTATAGCCTATCATACGCAATTTACAGATTGTAAATATTCAATCTAGTTTTTGAGATATCTTAATTTTACTGAGCGAATGTATGCAATCAGGATATCGAAAAAACACACTGTACTACTATCCATGCTTTTCGGAGAGGCAGAAAAAACTTTTTGTTTGCAATCGTTTTCAAAGCTGATAATTATGATAATACAAGTTAATTAAATAAAATTCGTCGTAATTTCATTTCGTTTACATAACCCGTTTGGTAGAAATCGATGTTTTTAGTAGGATTTTGGTACATTATAGAAAAATTGGCATATCTTCGAAACTAGAACGAATTTTTACAATCTGCTTTTTGTGTATGATAGATAACAGTATAGCCTATCATACGCAATTTACAGATTGTAAATATTCAATCTAGTTTTTGAGATATCTTAATTTTACTGAGCGAATGTATGCAATCAGGATATCGAAAAAACACACTGTACTACTATCCATGCTTTTCGGAGAGGCAGAAAAAACTTTTTGTTCGCAATCGTTTTCAAAGCTGATAATTATGATAATACAAGTTAATTAAATAAAATTCGTCGTAATTTCATTTCGTTTACATAACCCGTTTGGTAGAAATCGATGTTTTTAGTAGGATTTTGGTACATTATAGAAAAATTGGCATATCTTCGAAACTAGAACGAATTTTTACAATCTGCTTTTTGTGTATGATAGGTAACAGTATAGCCTATCATACGCAATTTACAGATTGTAAATATTCAATCTAGTTTTTGAGATATCTTAATTTTACTGAGCGAATGTATGCAATCAGGATATCGAAAAAACACACTGTACTACTATCCATGCTTTTCGGAGAGGCAGAAAAAACTTTTTGTTCGCAATCGTTTTCAAAGCTGATAATTATGATAATACAAGTTAATTAAATAAAATTCGTCGTAATTTCATTTCGTTTACATAACCCGTTTGGTAGAAATCGATGTTTTTAGTAGGATTTTGGTACATTATAGAAAAATTGGCATATCTTCGAAACTAGAACGAATTTTTACAATCTGCTTTTTGTGTATGATAGGTAACAGTATAGCCTATCATACGCAATTTACAGATTGTAAATATTCAATCTAGTTTTTGAGATATCTTAATTTTACTGAGCGAATGTATGCAATCAGGATATCGAAAAAACACACTGTACTACTATCCATGCTTTTCGGAGAGGCAGAAAAAACTTTTTGTTCGCAATCGTTTTCAAAGCTGATAATTATGATAATACAAGTTAATTAAATAAAATTCGTCGTAATTTCATTTCGTTTACATAACCCGTTTGGTAGAAATCGATGTTTTTAGTAGGATTTTGGTACATTATAGAAAAATTGGCATATCTTCGAAACTAGAACGAATTTTTACAATCTGCTTTTTGTGTATGATAGGTAACAGTATAGCCTATCATACGCAATTTACAGATTGTAAATATTCAATCTAGTTTTTGAGATATCTTAATTTTACTGAGCGAATACACTGTACTACTATCCATGCTTTTCGGAGAGGCAGAAAAAACTTTTTGTTCGCAATCGTTTTCAAAGCTAATATTTATGATAATACAAGTTAATTAAATAAAATTCGTCGTAATTTCATTTCGTTTACATAACCCGTTTGGTAGAAATCGATGTTTTTAGTAGGATTTTGGTACATTATAGAAAAATTGGCATATCTTCGAAACTAGAACGAATTTTTACAATCTGCTTTTTGTGTATGATAGGTAACAGTATAGCCTATCATACGCAATTTACAGATTGTAAATATTCAATCTAGTTTTTGAGATATCTTAATTTTACTGAGCGAATGTATGCAATCAGGATATCGAAAAAACACACTGTACTACTATCCATGCTTTTCGGAGAGGCAGAAAAAACTTTTTGTTCGCAATCGTTTTCAAAGCTGATAATTATGATAATACAAGTTAATTAAATAAAATTCGTCGTAATTTCATTTCGTTTACATAACCCGTTTGGTAGAAATCGATGTTTTTAGTAGGATTTTGGTACATTATAGAAAAATTGGCATATCTTCGAAACTAGAACGAATTTTTACAATCTGCTTTTTGTGTATGATAGGTAACAGTATAGCCTATCATACGCAATTTACAGATTGTAAATATTCAATCTAGTTTTTGAGATATCTTAATTTTACTGAGCGAATGTATGCAATCAGGATATTGAAAAAACACACTGTACTACTATCCATGCTTTTCGGAGAGGCAGAAAAAACTTTTTGTTCGCAATCGTTTTCAAAGCTGATAATTATGATAATACAAGTTAATTAAATAAAATTCGTCGTAATTTCATTTCGTTTACATAACCCGTTTGGTAGAAATCGATGTTTTTAGTAGGATTTTGGTACATTATAGAAAAATTGGCATATCTTCGAAACTAGAACGAATTTTTACAATCTGCTTTTTGTGTATGATAGGTAACAGTATAGCCTATCATACGCAATTTACAGATTGTAAATATTCAATCTAGTTTTTGAGATATCTTAATTTTACTGAGCGAATGTATGCAATCAGGATATCGAAAAAACACACTGTACTACTATCCATGCTTTTCGGAGAGGCAGAAAAAACTTTTTGTTCGCAATCGTTTTCAAAGCTAATATTTATGATAATACAAGTTAATTAAATAAAATTCGTCGTAATTTCATTTCGTTTACATAACCCGTTTGGTAGAAATCGATGTTTTTAGTAGGATTTTGGTACATTATAGAAAAATTGGCATATCTTCGAAACTAGAACGAATTTTTACAATCTGCTTTTTGTGTATGATAGGTAACAGTATAGCCTATCATACGCAATTTACAGATTGTAAATATTCAATCTAGTTTTTGAGATATCTTAATTTTACTGAGCGAATGTATGCAATCAGGATATCGAAAAAACACACTGTACTACTATCCATGCTTTTCGGAGAGGCAGAAAAAACTTTTTGTTCGCAATCGTTTTCAAAGCTAATAATTATGATAATACAAGTTAATTAAATAAAATTCGTCGTAATTTCATTTCGTTTACATAACCCGTTTGGTAGAAATCGATGTTTTTAGTAGGATTTTGGTACATTATAGAAAAATTGGCATATCTTCGAAACTAGAACGAATTTTTACAATCTGCTTTTTGTGTATGATAGGTAACAGTATAGCCTATCATACGCAATTTACAGATTGTAAATATTCAATCTAGTTTTTGAGATATCTTAATTTTACTGAGCGAATGTATGCAATCAGGATATCGAAAAAACACACTGTACTACTATCCATGCTTTTCGGAGAGGCAGAAAAAACTTTTTGTTCGCAATCGTTTTCAAAGCTAATAATTATGATAATACAAGTTAATTAAATAAAATTCGTCGTAATTTCATTTCGTTTACATAACCCGTTTGGTAGAAATCGATGTTTTTAGTAGGATTTTGGTACATTATAGAAAAATTGGCATATCTTCGAAACTAGAACGAATTTTTACAATCTGCTTTTTGTGTATGATAGGTAACAGTATAGCCTATCATACGCAATTTACAGATTGTAAATATTCAATCTAGTTTTTGAGATATCTTAATTTTACTGAGCGAATGTATGCAATCAGGATATCGAAAAAACACACTGTACTACTATCCATGCTTTTCGGAGAGGCAGAAAAAACTTTTTGTTCGCAATCGTTTTCAAAGCTAATAATTATGATAATACAAGTTAATTAAATAAAATTCGTCGTAATTTCATTTCGTTTACATAACCCGTTTGGTAGAAATCGATGTTTTTAGTAGGATTTTGGTACATTATAGAAAAATTGGCATATCTTCGAAACTAGAACGAATTTTTACAATCTGCTTTTTGTGTATGATAGGTAACAGTATAGCCTATCATACGCAATTTACAGATTGTAAATATTCAATCTAGTTTTTGAGATATCTTAATTTTACTGAGCGAATGTATGCAATCAGGATATCGAAAAAACACACTGTACTACTATCCATGCTTTTCGGAGAGGCAGAAAAAACTTTTTGTTCGCAATCGTTTTCAAAGCTAATAATTATGATAATACAAGTTAATTAAATAAAATTCGTCGTAATTTCATTTCGTTTACATAACCCGTTTGGTAGAAATCGATGTTTTTAGTAGGATTTTGGTACATTATAGAAAAATTGGCATATCTTCAAAACTAGAACGAATTTTTACAATCTGCTTTTTGTGTATGATAGGTAACAGTATAGCCTATCATACGCAATTTACAGATTGTAAATATTCAATCTAGTTTTTGAGATATCTTAATTTTACTGAGCGAATGTATGCAATCAGGATATTGAAAAAACACACTGTACTACTATCCATGCTTTTCGGAGAGGCAGAAAAAACTTTTTGTTCGCAATCGTTTTCAAAGCTGATAATTATGATAATACAAGTTAATTAAATAAAATTCGTCGTAATTTCATTTCGTTTACATAACCCGTTTGTAGAAATCGATGTTTTTAGTAGGATTTTGGTACATTATAGAAAAATTGGCATATCTTCGAAACTAGAACGAATTTTTACAATCTGCTTTTTGTGTATGATAGGTAACAGTATAGCCTATCATACGCAATTTACAGATTGTAAATATTCAATCTAGTTTTTGAGATATCTTAATTTTACTGAGCGAATGTATGCAATCAGGATATCGAAAAAACACACTGTACTACTATCCATGCTTTTCGGAGAGGCAGAAAAAACTTTTTGTTCGCAATCGTTTTCAAAGCTAATATTATGATAATACAAGTTAATTAAATAAAATTCGTCGTAATTTCATTTCGTTTACATAACCCGTTTGGTAGAAATCGATGTTTTTAGTAGGATTTTGGTACATTATAGAAAAATTGGCATATCTTCGAAACTAGAACGAATTTTTACAATCTGCTTTTTGTGTATGATAGGTAACAGTATAGCCTATCATACGCAATTTACAGATTGTAAATATTCAATCTAGTTTTTGAGATATCTTAATTTTACTGAGCGAATGTATGCAATCAGGATATTGAAAAAACACACTGTACTACTATCCATGCTTTTCGGAGAGGCAGAAAAAACTTTTTGTTCGCAATCGTTTTCAAAGCTAATAATTATGATAATACAAGTTAATTAAATAAAATTCGTCGTAATTTCATTTCGTTTACATAACCCGTTTGGTAGAAATCGATGTTTTTAGTAGGATTTTGGTACATTATAGAAAAATTGGCATATCTTCAAAACTAGAACGAATTTTTACAATCTGCTTTTTGTGTATGATAGGTAACAGTATAGCCTATCATACGCAATTTACAGATTGTAAATATTCAATCTAGTTTTTGAGATATCTTAATTTTACTGAGCGAATGTATGCAATCAGGATATCGAAAAAACACACTGTACTACTATCCATGCTTTTCGGAGAGGCAGAAAAAACTTTTTGTTCGCAATCGTTTCAAAGCTAATAATTATGATAATACAAGTTAATTAAATAAAATTCGTCGTAATTTCATTTCGTTTACATAACCCGTTTGGTAGAAATCGATGTTTTTAGTAGGATTTTGGTACATTATAGAAAAATTGGCATATCTTCAAAACTAGAACGAATTTTTACAATCTGCTTTTTGTGTATGATAGGTAACAGTATAGCCTATCATACGCAATTTACAGATTGTAAATATTCAATCTAGTTTTTGAGATATCTTAATTTTACTGAGCGAATGTATGCAATCAGGATATTGAAAAAACACACTGTACTACTATCCATGCTTTTCGGAGAGGCAGAAAAAACTTTTTGTTCGCAATCGTTTTCAAAGCTGATAATTATGATAATACAAGTTAATTAAATAAAATTCGTCGTAATTTCATTTCGTTTACATAACCCGTTTGGTAGAAATCGATGTTTTTAGTAGGATTTTGGTACATTATAGAAAAATTGGCATATCTTCGAAACTAGAACGAATTTTTACAATCTGCTTTTTGTGTATGATAGGTAACAGTATAGCCTATCATACGCAATTTACAGATTGTAAATATTCAATCTAGTTTTTGAGATATCTTAATTTTACTGAGCGAATGTATGCAATCAGGATATCGAAAAAACACACTGTACTACTATCCATGCTTTTCGGAGAGGCAGAAAAAACTTTTTGTTCGCAATCGTTTTCAAAGCTAATAATTATGATAATACAAGTTAATTAAATAAAATTCGTCGTAATTTCATTTCGTTTACATAACCCGTTTGGTAGAAATCGATGTTTTTAGTAGGATTTTGGTACATTATAGAAAAATTGGCATATCTTCGAAACTAGAACGAATTTTTACAATCTGCTTTTTGTGTATGATAGGTAACAGTATAGCCTATCATACGCAATTTACAGATTGTAAATATTCAATCTAGTTTTTGAGATATCTTAATTTTACTGAGCGAATGTATGCAATCAGGATATCGAAAAACACACTGTACTACTATCCATGCTTTTCGGAGAGGCAGAAAAAACTTTTTGTTTGCAATCGTTTTCAAAGCTGATAATTATGATAATACAAGTTAATTAAATAAAATTCGTCGTAATTTCATTTCGTTTACATAACCCGTTTGGTAGAAATCGATGTTTTTAGTAGGATTTTGGTACATTATAGAAAAATTGGCATATCTTCGAAACTAGAACGAATTTTTACAATCTGCTTTTTGTGTATGATAGGTAACAGTATAGCCTATCATACGCAATTTACAGATTGTAAATATTCAATCTAGTTTTTGAGATATCTTATTTTACTGAGCGAATGTATGCAATCAGGATATCGAAAAAACACACTGTACTACTATCCATGCTTTTCGGAGAGGCAGAAAAAACTTTTTGTTCGCAATCGTTTTCAAAGCTGATAATTATGATAATACAAGTTAATTAAATAAAATTCGTCGTAATTTCATTTCGTTTACATAACCCGTTTGGTAGAAATCGATGTTTTTAGTAGGATTTTGGTACATTATAGAAAAATTGGCATATCTTCGAAACTAGAACGAATTTTACAATCTGCTTTTTGTGTATGATAGGTAACAGTATAGCCTATCATACGCAATTTACAGATTGTAAATATTCAATCTAGTTTTTGAGATATCTTAATTTTACTGAGCGAATACACTGTACTACTATCCATGCTTTTCGGAGAGGCAGAAAAAACTTTTTGTTCGCAATCGTTTTCAAAGCTAATATTTATGATAATACAAGTTAATTAAATAAAATTCGTCGTAATTTCATTTCGTTTACATAACCCGTTTGGTAGAAATCGATGTTTTTAGTAGGATTTTGGTACATTATAGAAAAATTGGCATATCTTCGAAACTAGAACGAATTTTTACAATCTGCTTTTTGTGTATGATAGGTAACAGTATAGCCTATCATACGCAATTTACAGATTGTAAATATTCAATCTAGTTTTTGAGATATCTTAATTTTACTGAGCGAATGTATGCAATCAGGATAATCGAAAAAACACACTGTACTACTATCCATGCTTTTCGGAGAGCAGAAAAAACTTTTTGTTCGCAATCGTTTTCAAAGCTGATAATTATGATAATACAAGTTAATTAAATAAAATTCGTCGTAATTTCATTTCGTTTACATAACCCGTTTGGTAGAAATCGATGTTTTTAGTAGGATTTTGGTACATTATAGAAAAATTGGCATATCTTCGAAACTAGAACGAATTTTACAATCTGCTTTTTGTGTATGATAGGTAACAGTATAGCCTATCATACGCATTTACAGATTGTAAATATTCAATCTAGTTTTTGAGATATCTTAATTTTACTAGCGAATGTATGCAATCAGGATATTGAAAAAACACACTGTACTACTATCCATGCTTTTCGGAGAGGCAGAAAAAACTTTTTGTTCGCAATCGTTTTCAAAGCTGATAATTATGATAATACAAAGTTAATTTTATTTAATTAACTTGTATTATCATAATTATCAGCTTTGAAAACGATTGCGAACAAAAAGTTTTTTCTGCCTCTCCGAAAAGCATGGATAGTAGTACAGTGTGTTTTTTCAATATCCTGATTGCATACATTCGCTAGTAAAATTAAGATATCTCAAAAACTAGATTGAATATTTACAATCTGTAAATTGCGTATGATAGGCTATACTGTTACCTATCATACACAAAAAGCAGATTGTAAAAATTCGTTCTAGTTTCGAAGATATGCCAATTTTTCTATAATGTACCAAAATCCTACTAAAAACATCGATTTCTACAAACGGGTTATGTAAACGAAATGAAATTACGACGAATTTTATTTAATTAACTTGTATTATCATAATTATCAGCTTTGAAAACGATTGCGAACAAAAAGTTTTTCTGCCTCTCCGAAAAGCATGGATAGTAGTACAGTGTGTTTTTTCGATATCCTGATTGCATACATTCGCTCAGTAAAATTAAGATATCTCAAAAACTAGATTGAATATTTACAATCTGTAAATTGCGTATGATAGGCTATACTGTTACCTATCATACACAAAAAGCAGATTGTAAAAATTCGTTCTAGTTTCGAAGATATGCCAATTTTTCTATAATGTACCAAAATCCTACTAAAAACATCGATTTCTACCAAACGGGTTATGTAAACGAAATGAAATTACGACGAATTTTATTTAATTAACTTGTATTATCATAAATATTAGCTTTGAAACGATTGCGAACAAAAAGTTTTTTCTGCCTCTCCGAAAAGCATGGATAGTAGTACAGTGTATTCGCTCAGTAAAATTAAGATATCTCAAAAACTAGATTGAATATTTACAATCTGTAAATTGCGTATGATAGGCTATACTGTTACCTATCATACACAAAAGCAGATTGTAAAAATTCGTTCTAGTTTCGAAGATATGCCAATTTTTCTATAATGTACCAAAATCCTACTAAAAACATCGATTTCTACCAAACGGGTTATGTAAACGAAATGAAATTACGACGAATTTTATTTAATTAACTTGTATTATCATAATTATCAGCTTTGAAAACGATTGCGAACAAAAAGTTTTTTCTGCCTCTCCGAAAAGCATGGATAGTAGTACAGTGTGTTTTTTCGATATCCTGATTGCATACATTCGCTCAGTAAAATTAAGATATCTCAAAAACTAGATTGAATATTTACAATCTGTAAATTGCGTATGATAGGCTATACTGTTACCTATCATACACAAAAAGCAGATTGTAAAAATTCGTTCTAGTTCGAAGATATGCCAATTTTTCTATAATGTACCAAAATCCTACTAAAAACATCGATTTCTACCAAACGGGTTATGTAAACGAAATGAAATTACGACGAATTTTATTTAATTAACTTGTATTATCATAATTATCAGCTTTGAAAACGATTGCAAACAAAAAGTTTTTTCTGCCTCTCCGAAAAGCATGGATAGTAGTACAGTGTGTTTTTTCGATATCCTGATTGCATACATTCGCTCAGTAAAATTAAGATATCTCAAAACTAGATTGAATATTTACAATCTGTAAATTGCGTATGATAGGCTATACTGTTACCTATCATACACAAAAAGCAGATTGTAAAAATTCGTTCTAGTTTCGAAGATATGCCAATTTTTCTATAATGTACCAAAATCCTACTAAAACATCGATTTCTACCAAACGGGTTATGTAAACGAAATGAAATTACGACGAATTTTATTTAATTAACTTGTATTATCATAAATATTAGCTTTGAAAACGATTGCGAACAAAAAGTTTTTTCTGCCTCTCCGAAAAGCATGGATAGTAGTACAGTGTGTTTTTTCGATATCCTGATTGCATACATTCGCTCAGTAAAATTAAGATATCTCAAAAACTAGATTGAATATTTACAATCTGTAAATTGCGTATGATAGGCTATACTGTTACCTATCATACACAAAAAGCAGATTGTAAAAATTCGTTCTAGTTTCGAAGATATGCCAATTTTTCTATAATGTACCAAAATCCTACTAAAACATCGATTTCTACCAAACGGGTTATGTAAACGAAATGAAATTACGACGAATTTTATTTAATTAACTTGTATTATCATAATTATCAGCTTTGAAAACGATTGCGAACAAAAAGTTTTTTCTGCCTCTCCGAAAAGCATGGATAGTAGTACAGTGTGTTTTTTCAATATCCTGATTGCATACATTCGCTCAGTAAAATTAAGATATCTCAAAAACTAGATTGAATATTTACAATCTGTAAATTGCGTATGATAGGCTATACTGTTACCTATCATACACAAAAAGCAGATTGTAAAAATTCGTTCTAGTTTTGAAGATATGCCAATTTTTCTATAATGTACCAAAATCCTACTAAAAACATCGATTTCTACCAAACGGGTTATGTAAACGAAATGAAATTACGACGAATTTTATTTAATTAACTTGTATTATCATAATTATTAGCTTTGAAAACGATTGCGAACAAAAAGTTTTTTCTGCCTCTCCGAAAAGCATGGATAGTAGTACAGTGTGTTTTTTCGATATCCTGATTGCATACATTCGCTCAGTAAAATTAAGATATCTCAAAAACTAGATTGAATATTTACAATCTGTAAATTGCGTATGATAGGCTATACTGTTACCTATCATACACAAAAAGCAGATTGTAAAAATTCGTTCTAGTTTTGAAGATATGCCAATTTTTCTATAATGTACCAAAATCCTACTAAAAACATCGATTTCTACCAAACGGGTTATGTAAACGAAATGAAATTACGACGAATTTTATTTAATTAACTTGTATTATCATAATTATTAGCTTTGAAAACGATTGCGAACAAAAAGTTTTTTCTGCCTCTCCGAAAGCATGGATAGTAGTACAGTGTGTTTTTTCAATATCCTGATTGCATACATTCGCTCAGTAAAATTAAGATATCTCAAAAACTAGATTGAATATTTACAATCTGTAAATTGCGTATGATAGGCTATACTGTTACCTATCATACACAAAAAGCAGATTGTAAAAATTCGTTCTAGTTTCGAAGATATGCCAATTTTTCTATAATGTACCAAAATCCTACTAAAAACATCGATTTCTACCAAACGGGTTATGTAAACGAAATGAAATTACGACGAATTTTATTTAATTAACTTGTATTATCATAAATATTAGCTTTGAAAACGATTGCGAACAAAAAGTTTTTCTGCCTCTCCGAAAAGCATGGATAGTAGTACAGTGTGTTTTTTCGATATCCTGATTGCATACATTCGCTCAGTAAAATTAAGATATCTCAAAAACTAGATTGAATATTTACAATCTGTAAATTGCGTATGATAGGCTATACTGTTACCTATCATACACAAAAAGCAGATTGTAAAAATTCGTTCTAGTTTCGAAGATATGCCAATTTTTCTATAATGTACCAAAATCCTACTAAAAACATCGATTTCTACCAAACGGGTTATGTAAACGAAATGAAATTACGACGAATTTTATTTAATTAACTTGTATTATCATAATTATCAGCTTTGAAAACGATTGCGAACAAAAAGTTTTTTCTGCCTCTCCGAAAAGCATGGATAGTAGTACAGTGTGTTTTTTCAATATCCTGATTGCATACATTCGCTCAGTAAAATTAAGATATCTCAAAAACTAGATTGAATATTTACAATCTGTAAATTGCGTATGATAGGCTATACTGTTACCTATCATACACAAAAAGCAGATTGTAAAAATTCGTTCTAGTTTTGAAGATATGCCAATTTTTCTATAATGTACCAAAATCCTACTAAAAACATCGATTTCTACCAAACGGGTTATGTAAACGAAATGAAATTACGACGAATTTTATTTAATTAACTTGTATTATCATAATTATTAGCTTTGAAAACGATTGCGAACAAAAAGTTTTTTCTGCCTCTCCGAAAAGCATGGATAGTAGTACAGTGTGTTTTTTCGATATCCTGATTGCATACATTCGCTCAGTAAAATTAAGATATCTCAAAAACTAGATTGAATATTTACAATCTGTAAATTGCGTATGATAGGCTATACTGTTACCTATCATACACAAAAAGCAGATTGTAAAAATTCGTTCTAGTTTCGAAGATATGCCAATTTTTCTATAATGTACCAAAATCCTACTAAAAACATCGATTTCTACCAAACGGGTTATGTAAACGAAATGAAATTACGACGAATTTTATTTAATTAACTTGTATTATCATAATTATTAGCTTTGAAAACGATTGCGAACAAAAAGTTTTTTCTGCCTCTCCGAAAAGCATGGATAGTAGTACAGTGTGTTTTTTCGATATCCTGATTGCATACATTCGCTCAGTAAAATTAAGATATCTCAAAAACTAGATTGAATATTTACAATCTGTAAATTGCGTATGATAGGCTATACTGTTACCTATCATACACAAAAAGCAGATTGTAAAAATTCGTTCTAGTTTCGAAGATATGCCAATTTTTCTATAATGTACCAAAATCCTACTAAAAACATCGATTTCTACCAAACGGGTTATGTAAACGAAATGAAATTACGACGAATTTTATTTAATTAACTTGTATTATCATAATTATTAGCTTTGAAAACGATTGCGAACAAAAAGTTTTTTCTGCCTCTCCGAAAAGCATGGATAGTAGTACAGTGTGTTTTTTCGATATCCTGATTGCATACATTCGCTCAGTAAAATTAAGATATCTCAAAAACTAGATTGAATATTTACAATCTGTAAATTGCGTATGATAGGCTATACTGTTACCTATCATACACAAAAAGCAGATTGTAAAAATTCGTTCTAGTTTCGAAGATATGCCAATTTTTCTATAATGTACCAAAATCCTACTAAAAACATCGATTTCTACCAAACGGGTTATGTAAACGAAATGAAATTACGACGAATTTTATTTAATTAACTTGTATTATCATAATTATTAGCTTTGAAAACGATTGCGAACAAAAAGTTTTTTCTGCCTCTCCGAAAAGCATGGATAGTAGTACAGTGTGTTTTTTCGATATCCTGATTGCATACATTCGCTCAGTAAAATTAAGATATCTCAAAAACTAGATTGAATATTTACAATCTGTAAATTGCGTATGATAGGCTATACTGTTACCTATCATACACAAAAAGCAGATTGTAAAAATTCGTTCTAGTTTCGAAGATATGCCAATTTTTCTATAATGTACCAAAATCCTACTAAAAACATCGATTTCTACCAAACGGGTTATGTAAACGAAATGAAATTACGACGAATTTTATTTAATTAACTTGTATTATCATAAATATTAGCTTTGAAAACGATTGCGAACAAAAAGTTTTTTCTGCCTCTCCGAAAAGCATGGATAGTAGTACAGTGTGTTTTTTCGATATCCTGATTGCATACATTCGCTCAGTAAAATTAAGATATCTCAAAAACTAGATTGAATATTTACAATCTGTAAATTGCGTATGATAGGCTATACTGTTACCTATCATACACAAAAAGCAGATTGTAAAAATTCGTTCTAGTTTCGAAGATATGCCAATTTTTCTATAATGTACCAAAATCCTACTAAAAACATCGATTTCTACCAAACGGGTTATGTAAACGAAATGAAATTACGACGAATTTTATTTAATTAACTTGTATTATCATAATTATCAGCTTTGAAAACGATTGCGAACAAAAAGTTTTTTCTGCCTCTCCGAAAAGCATGGATAGTAGTACAGTGTGTTTTTTCAATATCCTGATTGCATACATTCGCTCAGTAAAATTAAGATATCTCAAAAACTAGATTGAATATTTACAATCTGTAAATTGCGTATGATAGGCTATACTGTTACCTATCATACACAAAAAGCAGATTGTAAAAATTCGTTCTAGTTTCGAAGATATGCCAATTTTTCTATAATGTACCAAAATCCTACTAAAAACATCGATTTCTACCAAACGGGTTATGTAAACGAAATGAAATTACGACGAATTTTATTTAATTAACTTGTATTATCATAATTATCAGCTTTGAAAACGATTGCGAACAAAAAGTTTTTTCTGCCTCTCCGAAAAGCATGGATAGTAGTACAGTGTGTTTTTTCGATATCCTGATTGCATACATTCGCTCAGTAAAATTAAGATATCTCAAAAACTAGATTGAATATTTACAATCTGTAAATTGCGTATGATAGGCTATACTGTTACCTATCATACACAAAAAGCAGATTGTAAAAATTCGTTCTAGTTTCGAAGATATGCCAATTTTTCTATAATGTACCAAAATCCTACTAAAAACATCGATTTCTACCAAACGGGTTATGTAAACGAAATGAAATTACGACGAATTTTATTTAATTAACTTGTATTATCATAAATATTAGCTTTGAAAACGATTGCGAACAAAAAGTTTTTTCTGCCTCTCCGAAAAGCATGGATAGTAGTACAGTGTATTCGCTCAGTAAAATTAAGATATCTCAAAAACTAGATTGAATATTTACAATCTGTAAATTGCGTATGATAGGCTATACTGTTACCTATCATACACAAAAGCAGATTGTAAAAATTCGTTCTAGTTTCGAAGATATGCCAATTTTTCTATAATGTACCAAAATCCTACTAAAAACATCGATTTCTACCAAACGGGTTATGTAAACGAAATGAAATTACGACGAATTTTATTTAATTAACTTGTATTATCATAATTATCAGCTTTGAAAACGATTGCGAACAAAAAGTTTTTTCTGCCTCTCCGAAAAGCATGGATAGTAGTACAGTGTGTTTTTCGATATCCTGATTGCATACATTCGCTCAGTAAAATTAAGATATCTCAAAAACTAGATTGAATATTTACAATCTGTAAATTGCGTATGATAGGCTATACTGTTACCTATCATACACAAAAAGCAGATTGTAAAAATTCGTTCTAGTTTCGAAGATATGCCAATTTTTCTATAATGTACCAAAATCCTACTAAAAACATCGATTTCTACCAAACGGGTTATGTAAACGAAATGAAATTACGACGAATTTTATTTAATTAACTTGTATTATCATAATTATCAGCTTTGAAAACGATTGCGAACAAAAAGTTTTTTCTGCCTCTCCGAAAAGCATGGATAGTAGTACAGTGTGTTTTTTCGATATCCTGATTGCATACATTCGCTCAGTAAAATTAAGATATCTCAAAAACTAGATTGAATATTTACAATCTGTAAATTGCGTATGATAGGCTATACTGTTACCTATCATACACAAAAAGCAGATTGTAAAAATTCGTTCTAGTTTCGAAGATATGCCAATTTTTCTATAATGTACCAAAATCCTACTAAAAACATCGATTTCTACCAAACGGGTTATGTAAACGAAATGAAATTACGACGAATTTTATTTAATTAACTTGTATTATCATAATTATCAGCTTTGAAAACGATTGCGAACAAAAAGTTTTTTCTGCCTCTCCGAAAAGCATGGATAGTAGTACAGTGTGTTTTTTCGATATCCTGATTGCATACATTCGCTCAGTAAAATTAAGATATCTCAAAAACTAGATTGAATATTTACAATCTGTAAATTGCGTATGATAGGCTATACTGTTATCTATCATACACAAAAAGCAGATTGTAAAAATTCGTTCTAGTTTCGAAGATATGCCAATTTTTCTATAATGTACCAAAATCCTACTAAAAACATCGATTTCTACCAAACGGGTTATGTAAACGAAATGAAATTACGACGAATTTTATTTAATTAACTTGTATTATCATAATTATCAGCTTTGAAAACGATTGCAAACAAAAAGTTTTTTCTGCCTCTCCGAAAAGCATGGATAGTAGTACAGTGTGTTTTTTCGATATCCTGATTGCATACATTCGCTCAGTAAAATTAAGATATCTCAAAAACTAGATTGAATATTTACAATCTGTAAATTGCGTATGATAGGCTATACTGTTACCTATCATACACAAAAAGCAGATTGTAAAAATTCGTTCTAGTTTCGAAGATATGCCAATTTTTCTATAATGTACCAAAATCCTACTAAAAACATCGATTTCTACCAAACGGGTTATGTAAACGAAATGAAATTACGACGAATTTTATTTAATTAACTTGTATTATCATAAATATTAGCTTTGAAAACGATTGCGAACAAAAAGTTTTTTCTGCCTCTCCGAAAAGCATGGATAGTAGTACAGTGTGTTTTTTCGATATCCTGATTGCATACATTCGCTCAGTAAAATTAAGATATCTCAAAAACTAGATTGAATATTTACAATCTGTAAATTGCGTATGATAGGCTATACTGTTACCTATCATACACAAAAAGCAGATTGTAAAAATTCGTTCTAGTTTCGAAGATATGCCAATTTTTCTATAATGTACCAAAATCCTACTAAAAACATCGATTTCTACCAAACGGGTTATGTAAACGAAATGAAATTACGACGAATTTTATTTAATTAACTTGTATTATCATAATTATCAGCTTTGAAAACGATTGCGAACAAAAAGTTTTTTCTGCCTCTCCGAAAAGCATGGATAGTAGTACAGTGTGTTTTTTCAATATCCTGATTGCATACATTCGCTCAGTAAAATTAAGATATCTCAAAAACTAGATTGAATATTTACAATCTGTAAATTGCGTATGATAGGCTATACTGTTACCTATCATACACAAAAAGCAGATTGTAAAAATTCGTTCTAGTTTTGAAGATATGCCAATTTTTCTATAATGTACCAAAATCCTACTAAAAACATCGATTTCTACCAAACGGGTTATGTAAACGAAATGAAATTACGACGAATTTTATTTAATTAACTTGTATTATCATAATTATTAGCTTTGAAAACGATTGCGAACAAAAAGTTTTTTCTGCCTCTCCGAAAAGCATGGATAGTAGTACAGTGTGTTTTTTCGATATCCTGATTGCATACATTCGCTCAGTAAAATTAAGATATCTCAAAAACTAGATTGAATATTTACAATCTGTAAATTGCGTATGATAGGCTATACTGTTACCTATCATACACAAAAAGCAGATTGTAAAAATTCGTTCTAGTTTTGAAGATATGCCAATTTTTCTATAATGTACCAAAATCCTACTAAAAACATCGATTTCTACCAAACGGGTTATGTAAACGAAATGAAATTACGACGAATTTTATTTAATTAACTTGTATTATCATAATTATTAGCTTTGAAAACGATTGCGAACAAAAAGTTTTTTCTGCCTCTCCGAAAAGCATGGATGTACAGTGTGTTTTTTCAATATCCTGATTGCATACATTCGCTCAGTAAAATTAAGATATCTCAAAAACTAGATTGAATATTTACAATCTGTAAATTGCGTATGATAGGCTATACTGTTACCTATCATACACAAAAAGCAGATTGTAAAAATTCGTTCTAGTTTCGAAGATATGCCAATTTTTCTATAATGTACCAAAATCCTACTAAAAACATCAATTTCTACCAAACGGGTTATGTAAACGAAATGAAATTACGACGAATTTTATTTAATTAACTTGTATTATCATAATTATCAGCTTTGAAAACGATTGCGAACAAAAAGTTTTTTCTGCCTCTCCGAAAAGCATGGATAGTAGTACAGTGTGTTTTTTCGATATCCTGATTGCATACATTCGCTCAGTAAAATTAAGATATCTCAAAAACTAGATTGAATATTTACAATCTGTAAATTGCGTATGATAGGCTATACTGTTACCTATCATACACAAAAAGCAGATTGTAAAAATTCGTTCTAGTTTCGAAGATATGCCAATTTTTCTATAATGTACCAAAATCCTACTAAAAACATCGATTTCTACCAAACGGGTTATGTAAACGAAATGAAATTACGACGAATTTTATTTAATTAACTTGTATTATCATAATTATTAGCTTTGAAAACGATTGCGAACAAAAAGTTTTTTCTGCCTCTCCGAAAAGCATGGATAGTAGTACAGTGTGTTTTTTCGATATCCTGATTGCATACATTCGCATATATTCCTAATTTTTCTATAATGTACCAAAATCCTACTAAAAACATCGATTTCTACCAAACGGGTTATGTAAACGAAATGAAATTACGACGAATTTTATTTAATTAACTTGTATTATCATAATTATTAGCTTTGAAAACGATTGCGAACAAAAAGTTTTTTCTGCCTCTCCGAAAAGCATGGATAGTAGTACAGTGTGTTTTTTCGATATCCTGATTGCATACATTCGCTCAGTAAAATTAAGATATCTCAAAAACTAGATTGAATATTTACAATCTGTAAATTGCGTATGATAGGCTATACTGTTACCTATCATACACAAAAAGCAGATTGTAAAAATTCGTTCTAGTTTCGAAGATATGCCAATTTTTCTATAATGTACCAAAATCCTACTAAAAACATCGATTTCTACCAAACGGGTTATGTAAACGAAATGAAATTACGACGAATTTTATTTAATTAACTTGTATTATCATAATTATCAGCTTTGAAAACGATTGCGAACAAAAAGTTTTTTCTGCCTCTCCGAAAAGCATGGATAGTAGTACAGTGTGTTTTTTCGATATCCTGATTGCATACATTCGCTCAGTAAAATTAAGATATCTCAAAAACTAGATTGAATATTTACAATCTGTAAATTGCGTATGATAGGCTATACTGTTACCTATCATACACAAAAAGCAGATTGTAAAAATTCGTTCTAGTTTCGAAGATATGCCAATTTTTCTATAATGTACCAAAATCCTACTAAAAACATCGATTTCTACCAAACGGGTTATGTAAACGAAATGAAATTACGACGAATTTTATTTAATTAACTTGTATTATCATAATTATCAGCTTTGAAAACGATTGCGAACAAAAAGTTTTTTCTGCCTCTCCGAAAAGCATGGATAGTAGTACAGTGTGTTTTTTCGATATCCTGATTGCATACATTCGCTCAGTAAAATTAAGATATCTCAAAAACTAGATTGAATATTTACAATCTGTAAATTGCGTATGATAGGCTATACTGTTACCTATCATACACAAAAAGCAGATTGTAAAAATTCGTTCTAGTTTCGAAGATATGCCAATTTTTCTATAATGTACCAAAATCCTACTAAAAACATCGATTTCTACCAAACGGGTTATGTAAACGAAATGAAATTACGACGAATTTTATTTAATTAACTTGTATTATCATAATTATCAGCTTTGAAAACGATTGCAAACAAAAAGTTTTTTCTGCCTCTCCGAAAAGCATGGATAGTAGTACAGTGTGTTTTTTCGATATCCTGATTGCATACATTCGCTCAGTAAAATTAAGATATCTCAAAAACTAGATTGAATATTTACAATCTGTAAATTGCGTATGATAGGCTATACTGTTACCTATCATACACAAAAAGCAGATTGTAAAAATTCGTTCTAGTTTCGAAGATATGCCAATTTTTCTATAATGTACCAAAATCCTACTAAAAACATCGATTTCTACCAAACGGGTTATGTAAACGAAATGAAATTACGACGAATTTTATTTAATTAACTTGTATTATCATAAATATTAGCTTTGAAAACGATTGCGAACAAAAAGTTTTTTCTGCCTCTCCGAAAAGCATGGATAGTAGTACAGTGTGTTTTTTCGATATCCTGATTGCATACATTCGCTCAGTAAAATTAAGATATCTCAAAAACTAGATTGAATATTTACAATCTGTAAATTGCGTATGATAGGCTATACTGTTACCTATCATACACAAAAAGCAGATTGTAAAAATTCGTTCTAGTTTCGAAGATATGCCAATTTTTCTATAATGTACCAAAATCCTACTAAAAACATCGATTTCTACCAAACGGGTTATGTAAACGAAATGAAATTACGACGAATTTTATTTAATTAACTTGTATTATCATAATTATCAGCTTTGAAAACGATTGCAAACAAAAAGTTTTTTCTGCCTCTCCGAAAAGCATGGATAGTAGTACAGTGTGTTTTTTCGATATCCTGATTGCATACATTCGCTCAGTAAAATTAAGATATCTCAAAAACTAGATTGAATATTTACAATCTGTAAATTGCGTATGATAGGCTATACTGTTACCTATCATACACAAAAAGCAGATTGTAAAAATTCGTTCTAGTTTCGAAGATATGCCAATTTTTCTATAATGTACCAAAATCCTACTAAAAACATCGATTTCTACCAAACGGGTTATGTAAACGAAATGAAATTACGACGAATTTTATTTAATTAACTTGTATTATCATAAATATTAGCTTTGAAAACGATTGCGAACAAAAAGTTTTTTCTGCCTCTCCGAAAAGCATGGATAGTAGTACAGTGTGTTTTTTCGATATCCTGATTGCATACATTCGCATATATTCCTAATTTTTCTATAATGTACCAAAATCCTACTAAAAACATCGATTTCTACCAAACGGGTTATGTAAACGAAATGAAATTACGACGAATTTTATTTAATTAACTTGTATTATCATAATTATTAGCTTTGAAAACGATTGCGAACAAAAAGTTTTTTCTGCCTCTCCGAAAAGCATGGATAGTAGTACAGTGTGTTTTTTCGATATCCTGATTGCATACATTCGCTCAGTAAAATTAAGATATCTCAAAAACTAGATTGAATATTTACAATCTGTAAATTGCGTATGATAGGCTATACTGTTACCTATCATACACAAAAAGCAGATTGTAAAAATTCGTTCTAGTTTCGAAGATATGCCAATTTTTCTATAATGTACCAAAATCCTACTAAAAACATCGATTTCTACCAAACGGGTTATGTAAACGAAATGAAATTACGACGAATTTTATTTAATTAACTTGTATTATCATAATTATCAGCTTTGAAAACGATTGCGAACAAAAAGTTTTTTCTGCCTCTCCGAAAAGCATGGATAGTAGTACAGTGTGTTTTTTCGATATCCTGATTGCATACATTCGCTCAGTAAAATTAAGATATCTCAAAAACTAGATTGAATATTTACAATCTGTAAATTGCGTATGATAGGCTATACTGTTACCTATCATACACAAAAAGCAGATTGTAAAAATTCGTTCTAGTTTCGAAGATATGCCAATTTTTCTATAATGTACCAAAATCCTACTAAAAACATCGATTTCTACCAAACGGGTTATGTAAACGAAATGAAATTACGACGAATTTTATTTAATTAACTTGTATTATCATAATTATCAGCTTTGAAAACGATTGCGAACAAAAAGTTTTTTCTGCCTCTCCGAAAAGCATGGATAGTAGTACAGTGTGTTTTTTCGATATCCTGATTGCATACATTCGCTCAGTAAAATTAAGATATCTCAAAAACTAGATTGAATATTTACAATCTGTAAATTGCGTATGATAGGCTATACTGTTACCTATCATACACAAAAAGCAGATTGTAAAAATTCGTTCTAGTTTCGAAGATATGCCAATTTTTCTATAATGTACCAAAATCCTACTAAAAACATCGATTTCTACCAAACGGGTTATGTAAACGAAATGAAATTACGACGAATTTTATTTAATTAACTTGTATTATCATAATTATCAGCTTTGAAAACGATTGCGAACAAAAAGTTTTTTCTGCCTCTCCGAAAAGCATGGATAGTAGTACAGTGTGTTTTTTCAATATCCTGATTGCATACATTCGCTCAGTAAAATTAAGATATCTCAAAAACTAGATTGAATATTTACAATCTGTAAATTGCGTATGATAGGCTATACTGTTACCTATCATACACAAAAAGCAGATTGTAAAAATTCGTTCTAGTTTTGAAGATATGCCAATTTTTCTATAATGTACCAAAATCCTACTAAAAACATCGATTTCTACCAAACGGGTTATGTAAACGAAATGAAATTACGACGAATTTTATTTAATTAACTTGTATTATCATAATTATTAGCTTTGAAAACGATTGCGAACAAAAAGTTTTTTCTGCCTCTCCGAAAAGCATGGATAGTAGTACAGTGTGTTTTTTCGATATCCTGATTGCATACATTCGCTCAGTAAAATTAAGATATCTCAAAAACTAGATTGAATATTTACAATCTGTAAATTGCGTATGATAGGCTATACTGTTACCTATCATACACAAAAAGCAGATTGTAAAAATTCGTTCTAGTTTTGAAGATATGCCAATTTTTCTATAATGTACCAAAATCCTACTAAAAACATCGATTTCTACCAAACGGGTTATGTAAACGAAATGAAATTACGACGAATTTTATTTAATTAACTTGTATTATCATAATTATTAGCTTTGAAAACGATTGCGAACAAAAAGTTTTTTCTGCCTCTCCGAAAAGCATGGATAGTAGTACAGTGTGTTTTTTCAATATCCTGATTGCATACATTCGCTCAGTAAAATTAAGATATCTCAAAAACTAGATTGAATATTTACAATCTGTAAATTGCGTATGATAGGCTATACTGTTACCTATCATACACAAAAAGCAGATTGTAAAAATTCGTTCTAGTTTCGAAGATATGCCAATTTTTCTATAATGTACCAAAATCCTACTAAAAACATCGATTTCTACCAAACGGGTTATGTAAACGAAATGAAATTACGACGAATTTTATTTAATTAACTTGTATTATCATAATTATTAGCTTTGAAAACGATTGCGAACAAAAAGTTTTTTCTGCCTCTCCGAAAAGCATGGATAGTAGTACAGTGTGTTTTTTCGATATCCTGATTGCATACATTCGCTCAGTAAAATTAAGATATCTCAAAAACTAGATTGAATATTTACAATCTGTAAATTGCGTATGATAGGCTATACTGTTACCTATCATACACAAAAAGCAGATTGTAAAAATTCGTTCTAGTTTCGAAGATATGCCAATTTTTCTATAATGTACCAAAATCCTACTAAAAACATCGATTTCTACCAAACGGGTTATGTAAACGAAATGAAATTACGACGAATTTTATTTAATTAACTTGTATTATCATAATTATTAGCTTTGAAAACGATTGCGAACAAAAAGTTTTTTCTGCCTCTCCGAAAAGCATGGATAGTAGTACAGTGTGTTTTTTCGATATCCTGATTGCATACATTCGCTCAGTAAAATTAAGATATCTCAAAAACTAGATTGAATATTTACAATCTGTAAATTGCGTATGATAGGCTATACTGTTACCTATCATACACAAAAAGCAGATTGTAAAAATTCGTTCTAGTTTTGAAGATATGCCAATTTTTCTATAATGTACCAAAATCCTACTAAAAACATCGATTTCTACCAAACGGGTTATGTAAACGAAATGAAATTACGACGAATTTTATTTAATTAACTTGTATTATCATAATTATTAGCTTTGAAAACGATTGCGAACAAAAAGTTTTTTCTGCCTCTCCGAAAAGCATGGATAGTAGTACAGTGTGTTTTTTCAATATCCTGATTGCATACATTCGCTCAGTAAAATTAAGATATCTCAAAAACTAGATTGAATATTTACAATCTGTAAATTGCGTATGATAGGCTATACTGTTACCTATCATACACAAAAAGCAGATTGTAAAAATTCGTTCTAGTTTCGAAGATATGCCAATTTTTCTATAATGTACCAAAATCCTACTAAAAACATCAATTTCTACCAAACGGGTTATGTAAACGAAATGAAATTACGACGAATTTTATTTAATTAACTTGTATTATCATAATTATTAGCTTTGAAAACGATTGCGAACAAAAAGTTTTTTCTGCCTCTCCGAAAAGCATGGATAGTAGTACAGTGTGTTTTTTCGATATCCTGATTGCATACATTCGCTCAGTAAAATTAAGATATCTCAAAAACTAGATTGAATATTTACAATCTGTAAATTGCGTATGATAGGCTATACTGTTACCTATCATACACAAAAAGCAGATTGTAAAAATTCGTTCTAGTTTCGAAGATATGCCAATTTTTCTATAATGTACCAAAATCCTACTAAAAACATCGATTTCTACCAAACGGGTTATGTAAACGAAATGAAATTACGACGAATTTTATTTAATTAACTTGTATTATCATAATTATTAGCTTTGAAAACGATTGCGAACAAAAAGTTTTTTCTGCCTCTCCGAAAAGCATGGATAGTAGTACAGTGTGTTTTTTCGATATCCTGATTGCATACATTCGCTCAGTAAAATTAAGATATCTCAAAAACTAGATTGAATATTTACAATCTGTAAATTGCGTATGATAGGCTATACTGTTACCTATCATACACAAAAAGCAGATTGTAAAAATTCGTTCTAGTTTCGAAGATATGCCAATTTTTCTATAATGTACCAAAATCCTACTAAAAACATCGATTTCTACCAAACGGGTTATGTAAACGAAATGAAATTACGACGAATTTTATTTAATTAACTTGTATTATCATAATTATTAGCTTTGAAAACGATTGCGAACAAAAAGTTTTTTCTGCCTCTCCGAAAAGCATGGATAGTAGTACAGTGTGTTTTTTCGATATCCTGATTGCATACATTCGCTCAGTAAAATTAAGATATCTCAAAAACTAGATTGAATATTTACAATCTGTAAATTGCGTATGATAGGCTATACTGTTACCTATCATACACAAAAAGCAGATTGTAAAAATTCGTTCTAGTTTCGAAGATATGCCAATTTTTCTATAATGTACCAAAATCCTACTAAAAACATCGATTTCTACCAAACGGGTTATGTAAACGAAATGAAATTACGACGAATTTTATTTAATTAACTTGTATTATCATAATTATTAGCTTTGAAAACGATTGCGAACAAAAAGTTTTTTCTGCCTCTCCGAAAAGCATGGATAGTAGTACAGTGTGTTTTTTCGATATCCTGATTGCATACATTCGCTCAGTAAAATTAAGATATCTCAAAAACTAGATTGAATATTTACAATCTGTAAATTGCGTATGATAGGCTATACTGTTACCTATCATACACAAAAAGCAGATTGTAAAAATTCGTTCTAGTTTCGAAGATATGCCAATTTTTCTATAATGTACCAAAATCCTACTAAAAACATCGATTTCTACCAAACGGGTTATGTAAACGAAATGAAATTACGACGAATTTTATTTAATTAACTTGTATTATCATAAATATTAGCTTTGAAAACGATTGCGAACAAAAAGTTTTTTCTGCCTCTCCGAAAAGCATGGATAGTAGTACAGTGTGTTTTTTCGATATCCTGATTGCATACATTCGCTCAGTAAAATTAAGATATCTCAAAAACTAGATTGAATATTTACAATCTGTAAATTGCGTATGATAGGCTATACTGTTACCTATCATACACAAAAAGCAGATTGTAAAAATTCGTTCTAGTTTCGAAGATATGCCAATTTTTCTATAATGTACCAAAATCCTACTAAAAACATCGATTTCTACCAAACGGGTTATGTAAACGAAATGAAATTACGACGAATTTTATTTAATTAACTTGTATTATCATAATTATCAGCTTTGAAAACGATTGCGAACAAAAAGTTTTTTCTGCCTCTCCGAAAAGCATGGATAGTAGTACAGTGTGTTTTTTCAATATCCTGATTGCATACATTCGCTCAGTAAAATTAAGATATCTCAAAAACTAGATTGAATATTTACAATCTGTAAATTGCGTATGATAGGCTATACTGTTACCTATCATACACAAAAAGCAGATTGTAAAAATTCGTTCTAGTTTCGAAGATATGCCAATTTTTCTATAATGTACCAAAATCCTACTAAAAACATCGATTTCTACCAAACGGGTTATGTAAACGAAATGAAATTACGACGAATTTTATTTAATTAACTTGTATTATCATAATTATCAGCTTTGAAAACGATTGCGAACAAAAAGTTTTTTCTGCCTCTCCGAAAAGCATGGATAGTAGTACAGTGTGTTTTTTCGATATCCTGATTGCATACATTCGCTCAGTAAAATTAAGATATCTCAAAAACTAGATTGAATATTTACAATCTGTAAATTGCGTATGATAGGCTATACTGTTACCTATCATACACAAAAAGCAGATTGTAAAAATTCGTTCTAGTTTCGAAGATATGCCAATTTTTCTATAATGTACCAAAATCCTACTAAAAACATCGATTTCTACCAAACGGGTTATGTAAACGAAATGAAATTACGACGAATTTTATTTAATTAACTTGTATTATCATAATTATCAGCTTTGAAAACGATTGCGAACAAAAAGTTTTTTCTGCCTCTCCGAAAAGCATGGATAGTAGTACAGTGTGTTTTTTCGATATCCTGATTGCATACATTCGCTCAGTAAAATTAAGATATCTCAAAAACTAGATTGAATATTTACAATCTGTAAATTGCGTATGATAGGCTATACTGTTACCTATCATACACAAAAAGCAGATTGTAAAAATTCGTTCTAGTTTCGAAGATATGCCAATTTTTCTATAATGTACCAAAATCCTACTAAAAACATCGATTTCTACCAAACGGGTTATGTAAACGAAATGAAATTACGACGAATTTTATTTAATTAACTTGTATTATCATAATTATCAGCTTTGAAAACGATTGCGAACAAAAAGTTTTTTCTGCCTCTCCGAAAAGCATGGATAGTAGTACAGTGTGTTTTTTCGATATCCTGATTGCATACATTCGCTCAGTAAAATTAAGATATCTCAAAAACTAGATTGAATATTTACAATCTGTAAATTGCGTATGATAGGCTATACTGTTACCTATCATACACAAAAAGCAGATTGTAAAAATTCGTTCTAGTTTCGAAGATATGCCAATTTTTCTATAATGTACCAAAATCCTACTAAAAACATCGATTTCTACCAAACGGGTTATGTAAACGAAATGAAATTACGACGAATTTTATTTAATTAACTTGTATTATCATAAATATTAGCTTTGAAAACGATTGCGAACAAAAAGTTTTTTCTGCCTCTCCGAAAAGCATGGATAGTAGTACAGTGTATTCGCTCAGTAAAATTAAGATATCTCAAAAACTAGATTGAATATTTACAATCTGTAAATTGCGTATGATAGGCTATACTGTTACCTATCATACACAAAAAGCAGATTGTAAAAATTCGTTCTAGTTTCGAAGATATGCCAATTTTTCTATAATGTACCAAAATCCTACTAAAAACATCGATTTCTACCAAACGGGTTATGTAAACGAAATGAAATTACGACGAATTTTATTTAATTAACTTGTATTATCATAATTATCAGCTTTGAAAACGATTGCGAACAAAAAGTTTTTTCTGCCTCTCCGAAAAGCATGGATAGTAGTACAGTGTGTTTTTTCGATATCCTGATTGCATACATTCGCTCAGTAAAATTAAGATATCTCAAAAACTAGATTGAATATTTACAATCTGTAAATTGCGTATGATAGGCTATACTGTTACCTATCATACACAAAAAGCAGATTGTAAAAATTCGTTCTAGTTTCGAAGATATGCCAATTTTTCTATAATGTACCAAAATCCTACTAAAAACATCGATTTCTACCAAACGGGTTATGTAAACGAAATGAAATTACGACGAATTTTATTTAATTAACTTGTATTATCATAATTATCAGCTTTGAAAACGATTGCGAACAAAAAGTTTTTTCTGCCTCTCCGAAAAGCATGGATAGTAGTACAGTGTGTTTTTTCGATATCCTGATTGCATACATTCGCTCAGTAAAATTAAGATATCTCAAAAACTAGATTGAATATTTACAATCTGTAAATTGCGTATGATAGGCTATACTGTTACCTATCATACACAAAAAGCAGATTGTAAAAATTCGTTCTAGTTTCGAAGATATGCCAATTTTTCTATAATGTACCAAAATCCTACTAAAAACATCGATTTCTACCAAACGGGTTATGTAAACGAAATGAAATTACGACGAATTTTATTTAATTAACTTGTATTATCATAATTATCAGCTTTGAAAACGATTGCGAACAAAAAGTTTTTTCTGCCTCTCCGAAAAGCATGGATAGTAGTACAGTGTGTTTTTTCGATATCCTGATTGCATACATTCGCTCAGTAAAATTAAGATATCTCAAAAACTAGATTGAATATTTACAATCTGTAAATTGCGTATGATAGGCTATACTGTTACCTATCATACACAAAAAGCAGATTGTAAAAATTCGTTCTAGTTTTGAAGATATGCCAATTTTTCTATAATGTACCAAAATCCTACTAAAAACATCGATTTCTACCAAACGGGTTATGTAAACGAAATGAAATTACGACGAATTTTATTTAATTAACTTGTATTATCATAATTATTAGCTTTGAAAACGATTGCGAACAAAAAGTTTTTTCTGCCTCTCCGAAAAGCATGGATAGTAGTACAGTGTGTTTTTTCGATATCCTGATTGCATACATTCGCTCAGTAAAATTAAGATATCTCAAAAACTAGATTGAATATTTACAATCTGTAAATTGCGTATGATAGGCTATACTGTTACCTATCATACACAAAAAGCAGATTGTAAAAATTCGTTCTAGTTTCGAAGATATGCCAATTTTTCTATAATGTACCAAAATCCTACTAAAAACATCGATTTCTACCAAACGGGTTATGTAAACGAAATGAAATTACGACGAATTTTATTTAATTAACTTGTATTATCATAATTATTAGCTTTGAAAACGATTGCGAACAAAAAGTTTTTTCTGCCTCTCCGAAAAGCATGGATAGTAGTACAGTGTGTTTTTTCGATATCCTGATTGCATACATTCGCTCAGTAAAATTAAGATATCTCAAAAACTAGATTGAATATTTACAATCTGTAAATTGCGTATGATAGGCTATACTGTTACCTATCATACACAAAAAGCAGATTGTAAAAATTCGTTCTAGTTTCGAAGATATGCCAATTTTTCTATAATGTACCAAAATCCTACTAAAAACATCGATTTCTACCAAACGGGTTATGTAAACGAAATGAAATTACGACGAATTTTATTTAATTAACTTGTATTATCATAATTATCAGCTTTGAAAACGATTGCGAACAAAAAGTTTTTTCTGCCTCTCCGAAAAGCATGGATAGTAGTACAGTGTGTTTTTTCGATATCCTGATTGCATACATTCGCTCAGTAAAATTAAGATATCTCAAAAACTAGATTGAATATTTACAATCTGTAAATTGCGTATGATAGGCTATAATACTGTTACCTATCATACACAAAAAGCAGATTGTAAAAATTCGTTCTAGTTTCGAAGATATGCCAATTTTTCTATAATGTACCAAAATCCTACTAAAAACATCGATTTCTACCAAACGGGTTATGTAAACGAAATGAAATTACGACGAATTTTATTTAATTAACTTGTATTATCATAATTATCAGCTTTGAAAACGATTGCGAACAAAAAGTTTTTTCTGCCTCTCCGAAAAGCATGGATAGTAGTACAGTGTGTTTTTTCGATATCCTGATTGCATACATTCGCTCAGTAAAATTAAGATATCTCAAAAACTAGATTGAATATTTACAATCTGTAAATTGCGTATGATAGGCTATAATACTGTTACCTATCATACACAAAAAGCAGATTGTAAAAATTCGTTCTAGTTTCGAAGATATGCCAATTTTTCTATAATGTACCAAAATCCTACTAAAAACATCGATTTCTACCAAACGGGTTATGTAAACGAAATGAAATTACGACGAATTTTATTTAATTAACTTGTATTATCATAATTATTAGCTTTGAAAACGATTGCGAACAAAAAGTTTTTTCTGCCTCTCCGAAAAGCATGGATAGTAGTACAGTGTGTTTTTTCGATATCCTGATTGCATACATTCGCTCAGTAAAATTAAGATATCTCAAAAACCAGATTGAATATTTACAATCTGTAAATTGCGTATGATAGGCTATACTGTTACCTATCATACACAAAAAGCAGATTGTAAAAATTCGTTCTAGTTTCGAAGATATGCCAATTTTTCTATAATGTACCAAAATCCTACTAAAAACATCGATTTCTACCAAACGGGTTATGTAAACGAAATGAAATTACGACGAATTTTATTTAATTAACTTGTATTATCATAATTATTAGCTTTGAAAACGATTGCGAACAAAAAGTTTTTTCTGCCTCTCCGAAAAGCATGGATAGTAGTACAGTGTGTTTTTTCGATATCCTGATTGCATACATTCGCTCAGTAAAATTAAGATATCTCAAAAACTAGATTGAATATTTACAATCTGTAAATTGCGTATGATAGGCTATACTGTTACCTATCATACACAAAAAGCAGATTGTAAAAATTCGTTCTAGTTTCGAAGATATGCCAATTTTTCTATAATGTACCAAAATTCTACTAAAAACATCGATTTCTACCAAACGGGTTATGTAAACGAAATGAAATTACGACGAATTTTATTTAATTAACTTGTATTATCATAATTATTAGCTTTGAAAACGATTGCGAACAAAAAGTTTTTTCTGCCTCTCCGAAAAGCATGGATAGTAGTACAGTGTGTTTTTTCGATATCCTGATTGCATACATTCGCTCAGTAAAATTAAGATATCTCAAAAACTAGATTGAATATTTATAATCTGTAAATTGCGTATGATAGGCTATACTGTTACCTATCATACACAAAAAGCAGATTGTAAAAATTCGTTCTAGTTTCGAAGATATGCCAATTTTTCTATAATGTACCAAAATCCTACTAAAAACATCGATTTCTACCAAACGGGTTATGTAAACGAAATGAAATTACGACGAATTTTATTTAATTAACTTGTATTATCATAATTATTAGCTTTGAAAACGATTGCGAACAAAAAGTTTTTTCTGCCTCTCCGAAAAGCATGGATAGTAGTACAGTGTGTTTTTTCGATATCCTGATTGCATACATTCGCTCAGTAAAATTAAGATATCTCAAAAACTAGATTGAATATTTATAATCTGTAAATTGCGTATGATAGGCTATACTGTTACCTATCATACACAAAAAGCAGATTGTAAAAATTCGTTCTAGTTTCGAAGATATGCCAATTTTTCTATAATGTACCAAAATCCTACTAAAAACATCGATTTCTACCAAACGGGTTATGTAAACGAAATGAAATTACGACGAATTTTATTTAATTAACTTGTATTATCATAATTATTAGCTCTGAAAACGATTGCGAACAAAAAGTTTTTTCTGCCTCTCCGAAAAGCATGGATAGTAGTACAGTGTGTTTTTTCGATATCCTGATTGCATACATTCGCTCAGTAAAATTAAGATATCTCAAAAACTAGATTGAATATTTACAATCTGTAAATTGCGTATGATAGGTTATACTGTTACCTATCATACACAAAAAGCAGATTGTAAAAATTCGTTCTAGTTTCGAAGATATGCCAATTTTTCTATAATGTACCAAAATTCTACTAAAAACATCGATTTCTACCAAACGGGTTATGTAAACGAAATGAAATTACGACGAATTTTATTTAATTAACTTGTATTATCATAATTATTAGCTTTGAAAACGATTGCGAACAAAAAGTTTTTTCTGCCTCTCCGAAAAGCATGGATAGTAGTACAGTGTGTTTTTTCGATATCCTGATTGCATACATTCGCTCAGTAAAATTAAGATATCTCAAAAACTAGATTGAATATTTACAATCTGTAAATTGCGTATGATAGGCTATACTGTTACCTATCATACACAAAAAGCAGATTGTAAAAATTCGTTCTAGTTTCGAAGATATGCCAATTTTTCTATAATGTACCAAAATCCTACTAAAAACATCGATTTCTACCAAACGGGTTATGTAAACGAAATGAAATTACGACGAATTTTATTTAATTAACTTGTATTATCATAATTATTAGCTTTGAAAACGATTGCGAACAAAAAGTTTTTTCTGCCTCTCCGAAAAGCATGGATAGTAGTACAGTGTGTTTTTTCGATATCCTGATTGCATACATTCGCTCAGTAAAAATTAAGATATCTCAAAAACTAGATTGAATATTTATAATCTGTAAATTGCGTATGATAGGCTATACTGTTACCTATCATACACAAAAAGCAGATTGTAAAAATTCGTTCTAGTTCCGAAGATATGCCAATTTTTCTATAATGTACCAAAATCCTACTAAAAACATCGATTTCTACCAAACGGGTTATGTAAACGAAATGAAATTACGACGAATTTTATTTAATTAACTTGTATTATCATAATTATTAGCTCTGAAAACGATTGCGAACAAAAAGTTTTTTCTGCCTCTCCGAAAAGCATGGATAGTAGTACAGTGTGTTTTTTCGATATCCTGATTGCATACATTCGCTCAGTAAAATTAAGATATCTCAAAAACTAGATTGAATATTTACAATCTGTAAATTGCGTATGATAGGTTATACTGTTACCTATCATACACAAAAAGCAGATTGTAAAAATTCGTTCTAGTTTCGAAGATATGCCAATTTTTCTATAATGTACCAAAATTCTACTAAAAACATCGATTTCTACCAAACGGGTTATGTAAACGAAATGAAATTACGACGAATTTTATTTAATTAACTTGTATTATCATAATTATTAGCTTTGAAAACGATTGCGAACAAAAAGTTTTTTCTGCCTCTCCGAAAAGCATGGATAGTAGTACAGTGTGTTTTTTCGATATCCTGATTGCATACATTCGCTCAGTAAAATTAAGATATCTCAAAAACTAGATTGAATATTTACAATCTGTAAATTGCGTATGATAGGCTATACTGTTACCTATCATACACAAAAAGCAGATTGTAAAAATTCGTTCTAGTTTCGAAGATATGCCAATTTTTTCTATAATGTACCAAAATCCTACTAAAAACATCGATTTCTACCAAACGGGTTATGTAAACGAAATGAAATTACGACGAATTTTATTTAATTAACTTGTATTATCATAATTATTAGCTTTGAAAACGATTGCGAACAAAAAGTTTTTTCTGCCTCTCCGAAAAGCATGGATAGTAGTACAGTGTGTTTTTTCGATATCCTGATTGCATACATTCGCTCAGTAAAATTAAGATATCTCAAAAACTAGATTGAATATTTATAATCTGTAAATTGCGTATGATAGGCTATACTGTTACCTATCATACACAAAAAGCAGATTGTAAAAATTCGTTCTAGTTTCGAAGATATGCCAATTTTTCTATAATGTACCAAAATCCTACTAAAAACATCGATTTCTACCAAACGGGTTATGTAAACGAAATGAAATTACGACGAATTTTATTTAATTAACTTGTATTATCATAATTATTAGCTCTGAAAACGATTGCGAACAAAAAGTTTTTTTCTGCCTCTCCGAAAAGCATGGATAGTAGTACAGTGTGTTTTTTTCGATATCCTGATTGCATACATTCGCTCAGTAAAATTAAGATATCTCAAAAACTAGATTGAATATTTACAATCTGTAAATTGCGTATGATAGGTTATACTGTTACCTATCATACACTAAAAAGCAGATTGTAAAAAATTCGTTCTAGTTTCGAAGATATGCCAATTTTTTCTATAATGTACCAAAATTCTACTAAAAACATCGATTTCTACCAAACGGGTTATGTAAACGAAATGAAATTACGACGAATTTTTATTTAATTAACTTGTATTATCATAAATTATTAGCTTTGAAAAACGATTGCGAACAAAAAGTTTTTTCTGCCTCTCCGAAAAAGCATGGATAGTAGTACAGTGTGTTTTTTTTCGATATCCTGATTGCATACATTCGCTCAGTAAAAATTAAGATATCTCAAAAAACTAGATTGAATATTTTACAATCTGTAAATTTGCGTATGATAGGCTATACTGTTTACCTATCATACACAAAAAGCAGATTGTAAAAAATTCGTTCTAGTTTCGAAGATATGCCAATTTTTCTATAATGTACCAAAATCCTACTAAAAACATCGATTTTCTACCAAAACGGGTTATGTAAACGAAATGAAAATTACGACGAATTTTATTTAATTAACTTGTATTATCATAATTATTAGCTCTGAAAACGATTGCGAACAAAAAAGTTTTTTTTCTGCCTCTCCGAAAAGCATGGATAGTAGTACAGTGTGTTTTTTTCGATATCCTGATTGCATACATTCGCTCAGTAAAATTAAGATATCTCAAAAACTAGATTGAATATTTACAATCTGTAAATTGCGTATGATAGGTTATACTGTTACCTATCATACACAAAAAAGCAGATTGTAAAAAATTCGTTCTAGTTTCGAAGATATGCCAATTTTTCTATAATGTACCAAAAATTCTACTAAAAAACATCGATTTTCTACCAAAACGGGTTATGTAAACGAAATGAAAATTACGACGAATTTTATTTAATTAACTTGTATTATCATAATTATTAGCTTTGAAAACGATTGCGAACAAAAAGTTTTTTTTCTGCCTCTCCGAAAAGCATGGATAGTAGTACAGTGTGTTTTTTTCGATATCCTGATTGCATACATTCGCTCAGTAAAATTAAGATATCTCAAAAACTAGATTGAATATTTTACAATCTGTAAATTGCGTTATGATAGGCTATACTGTTTACCTATCATACACAAAAAAGCAGATTGTAAAAAATTCGTTCTAGTTTCGAAGATATGCCAATTTTTTCTATAATGTACCAAAATCCTACTAAAAACATCGATTTCTACCAAACGGGTTATGTAAAACGAAATGAAATTACGACGAATTTTATTTAATTAACTTGTATTATCATAATTATTAGCTCTGAAAAACGATTGCGAACAAAAAAGTTTTTTTCTGCCTCTCCGAAAAGCATGGATAGTAGTACAGTGTGTTTTTTTCGATATCCTGATTGCATACATTCGCTCAGTAAAATTAAGATATCTCAAAAACTAGATTGAATATTTACAATCTGTAAATTGCGTATGATAGGTTTATACTGTTTACCTATCATACACAAAAAAGCAGATTGTAAAAAATTCGTTCTAGTTTCGAAGATTATGCCAATTTTTCTATAATGTACCAAAATTCTACTAAAAAACATCGATTTTCTACCAAACGGGTTATGTAAACGAAATGAAATTACGACGAATTTTTATTTAATTAACTTGTATTATCATAATTATTAGCTTTGAAAACGATTGCGAACAAAAAAGTTTTTTTCTGCCTCTCCGAAAAGCATGGATAGTAGTACAGTGTGTTTTTTTCGATATCCTGATTGCATACATTCGCTCAGTAAAATTAAGATATCTCAAAAACTAGATTGAATATTTACAATCTGTAAATTGCGTATGATAGGCTATACTGTTACCTATCATACACAAAAAAGCAGATTGTAAAAATTCGTTCTAGTTTCGAAGATATGCCAATTTTTTCTATAATGTACCAAAAATCCTACTAAAAACATCGATTTCTACCAAACGGGTTATGTTAAACGAAATGAAATTACGACGAATTTTATTTAATTAACTTGTATTATCATAATTATTAGCTTTGAAAACGATTGCGAACAAAAAAGTTTTTTTCTGCCTCTCCGAAAAGCATGGATAGTAGTACAGTGTGTTTTTTTCGATATCCTGATTGCATACATTCGCTCAGTAAAATTAAGATATCTCAAAAAACTAGATTGATTGAATATTTACAATCTGTAAATTGCGTATGATAGGTTATACTGTTACCTATCATACACAAAAAAGCAGATTGTAAAAAATTCGTTCTAGTTTTCGAAGATATGCCAATTTTTTCTATAATGTACCAAAAATCCTACTAAAAACATCGATTTTCTACCAAACGGGTTATGTAAAACGAAATGAAATTACGACGAATTTTATTTAATTAACTTGTATTATCATAATTATTAGCTCTGAAAAACGATTGCGAACAAAAAGTTTTTTTCTGCCTCTCCGAAAAGCATGGATAGTAGTACAGTGTGTTTTTTTCGATATCCTGATTGCATACATTCGCTCAGTAAAATTAAAGATATCTCAAAAAACTAGATTGAATATTTACAATCTGTAAATTGCGTATGATAGGTTATACTGTTTACCTATCATACACAAAAAAGCAGATTGTAAAAAATTCGTTCTAGTTTTCGAAGATATGCCAATTTTTTTCTATAATGTACCAAAAATTCTACTAAAAAACATCGATTTCTACCAAACGGGTTTATGTAAACGAAATGAAATTACGACGAATTTTATTTAATTAACTTGTATTATCATAATTATTAGCTTTGAAAACGATTGCGAACAAAAAGTTTTTTTTCTGCCTCTCCGAAAAGCATGGATAGTAGTACAGTGTGTTTTTTCGATATCCTGATTGCATACATTCGCTCAGTAAAAATTAAGATATCTCAAAAACTAGATTGAATATTTACAATCTGTAAATTGCGTATGATAGGCTATACTGTTACCTATCATACACAAAAAGCAGATTGTAAAAATTCGTTCTAGTTTCGAAGATATGCCAATTTTTTCTATAATGTACCAAAAATCCTACTAAAAAACATCGATTTCTACCAAACGGGTTATGTAAACGAAATGAAAATTACGACGAATTTTTATTTAATTAACTTGTATTATCATAATTATTAGCTTTGAAAACGATTGCGAACAAAAAGTTTTTTTCTGCCTCTCCGAAAAAGCATGGATAGTAGTACAGTGTGTTTTTTTCGATATCCTGATTGCATACATTCGCTCAGTAAAATTAAGATATCTCAAAAAACTAGATTGATTGAATATTTTACAATCTGTAAATTGCGTATGATAGGCTATACTGTTTACCTATCATACACAAAAAGCAGATTGTAAAAATTCGTTCTAGTTTCGAAGATATGCCAATTTTTTCTATAATGTACCAAAATCCTACTAAAAACATCGATTTCTACCAAACGGGTTATGTAAACGAAATGAAAATTACGACGAATTTTATTTAATTAACTTGTATTATCATAATTATTAGCTTTGAAAACGATTGCGAACAAAAAGTTTTTTCTGCCTCTCCGAAAAGCATGGATAGTAGTACAGTGTGTTTTTTCGATATCCTGATTGCATACATTCGCTCAGTAAAATTAAGATATCTCAAAAACTAGATTGAATATTTACAATCTGTAAATTGCGTATGATAGGTTATACTGTTACCTATCACACACAAAAGCAGATTGTAAAAATTCGTTCTAGTTTCGAAGATATGCCAATTTTTCTATAATGTACCAAAATCCTACTAAAAACATCGATTTCTACCAAACGGGTTATGTAAACGAAATGAAATTACGACGAATTTTATTTAATTAACTTGTATTATCATAATTATTAGCTTTGAAAACGATTGCGAACAAAAAGTTTTTTCTGCCTCTCCGAAAAGCATGGATAGTAGTACAGTGTGTTTTTTCGATATCCTGATTGCATACATTCGCTCAGTAAAATTAAGATATCTCAAAAACTAGATTGAATATTTACAATCTGTAAATTGCGTATGATAGGCTATACTGTTACCTATCATACACAAAAAGCAGATTGTAAAAATTCGTTCTAGTTTCGAAGATATGCCAATTTTTCTATAATGTACCAAAATCCTACTAAAACCATCGATTTCTACCAAACGGGTTATGTAAACGAAATGAAATTACGACGAATTTTATTTAATTAACTTGTATTATCATAATTATTAGCTTTGAAAACGATTGCGAACAAAAAGTTTTTTCTGCCTCTCCGAAAAGCATGGATAGTAGTACAGTGTGTTTTTTCGATATCCTGATTGCATACATTCGCTCAGTAAAATTAAGATATCTCAAAAACTAGATTGAATATTTACAATCTGTAAATTGCGTATGATAGGCTATACTGTTACCTATCATACACAAAAAGCAGATTGTAAAAATTCGTTCTAGTTTCGAAGATATGCCAATTTTTCTATAATGTACCAAAATCCTACTAAAAACATCGATTTCTACCAAACGGGTTATGTAAACGAAATGAAATTACGACGAATTTTATTTAATTAACTTGTATTATCATAATTATTAGCTTTGAAAACGATTGCGAACAAAAAGTTTTTTCTGCCTCTCCGAAAAGCATGGATAGTAGTACAGTGTGTTTTTTCGATATCCTGATTGCATACATTCGCTCAGTAAAATTAAGATATCTCAAAAACTAGATTGAATATTTACAATCTGTAAATTGCGTATGATAGGTTATACTGTTACCTATCATACACAAAAAGCAGATTGTAAAAATTCGTTCTAGTTTCGAAGATATGCCAATTTTTCTATAATGTACCAAAATCCTACTAAAAACATCGATTTCTACCAAACGGGTTATGTAAACGAAATGAAATTACGACGAATTTTATTTAATTAACTTGTATTATCATAATTATTAGCTTTGAAAACGATTGCGAACAAAAAGTTTTTTCTGCCTCTCCGAAAAGCATGGATAGTAGTACAGTGTGTTTTTTCGATATCCTGATTGCATACATTCGCTCAGTAAAATTAAGATATCTCAAAAACTAGATTGAATATTTACAATCTGTAAATTGCGTATGATAGGCTATACTGTTACCTATCATACACAAAAAGCAGATTGTAAAAATTCGTTCTAGTTTCGAAGATATGCCAATTTTTCTATAATGTACCAAAATCCTACTAAAACCATCGATTTCTACCAAACGGGTTATGTAAACGAAATGAAATTACGACGAATTTTATTTAATTAACTTGTATTATCATAATTATTAGCTTTGAAAACGATTGCGAACAAAAAGTTTTTTCTGCCTCTCCGAAAAGCATGGATAGTAGTACAGTGTGTTTTTTCGATATCCTGATTGCATACATTCGCTCAGTAAAATTAAGATATCTCAAAAACTAGATTGAATATTTACAATCTGTAAATTGCGTATGATAGGTTATACTGTTACCTATCACACACAAAAGCAGATTGTAAAAATTCGTTCTAGTTTCGAAGATATGCCAATTTTTCTATAATGTACCAAAATTCTACTAAAAACATCGATTTCTACCAAACGGGTTATGTAAACGAAATGAAATTACGACGAATTTTATTTAATTAACTTGTATTATCATAATTATTAGCTTTGAAAACGATTGCGAACAAAAAGTTTTTTCTGCCTCTCCGAAAAGCATGGATAGTAGTACAGTGTGTTTTTTCGATATCCTGATTGCATACATTCGCTCAGTAAAATTAAGATATCTCAAAAACTAGATTGAATATTTACAATCTGTAAATTGCGTATGATAGGCTATACTGTTACCTATCATACACAAAAAGCAGATTGTAAAAATTCGTTCTAGTTTCGAAGATATGCCAATTTTTCTATAATGTACCAAAATTCTACTAAAAACATCGATTTCTACCAAACGGGTTATGTAAACGAAATGAAATTACGACGAATTTTATTTAATTAACTTGTATTATCATAATTATTAGCTTTGAAAACGATTGCGAACAAAAAGTTTTTTCTGCCTCTCCGAAAAGCATGGATAGTAGTACAGTGTGTTTTTTCGATATCCTGATTGCATACATTCGCTCAGTAAAATTAAGATATCTCAAAAACTAGATTGAATATTTACAATCTGTAAATTGCGTATGATAGGTTATACTGTTACCTATCACACACAAAAAGCAGATTGTAAAAATTCGTTCTAGTTTCGAAGATATGCCAATTTTTCTATAATGTACCAAAATCCTACTAAAAACATCGATTTCTACCAAACGGGTTATGTAAACGAAATGAAATTACGACGAATTTTATTTAATTAACTTGTATTATCATAATTATTAGCTTTGAAAACGATTGCGAACAAAAAGTTTTTTCTGCCTCTCCGAAAAGCATGGATAGTAGTACAGTGTGTTTTTTCGATATCCTGATTGCATACATTCGCTCAGTAAAATTAAGATATCTCAAAAACTAGATTGAATATTTACAATCTGTAAATTGCGTATGATAGGCTATACTGTTACCTATCATACACAAAAAGCAGATTGTAAAAATTCGTTCTAGTTTCGAAGATATGCCAATTTTTTCTATAATGTACCAAAATTCCTACTAAAAACATCGATTTTCTACCAAACGGGTTATGTAAACGAAATGAAATTACGACGAATTTTATTTAATTAACTTGTATTATCATAATTATTAGCTTTGAAAACGATTGCGAACAAAAAAGTTTTTTCTGCCTCTCCGAAAAGCATGGATAGTAGTACAGTGTGTTTTTTTCGATATCCTGATTGCATAGGTACATTCGCTCAGTAAAAATTAAGATATCTCAAAAAACTAGATTGAATATTTTACAATCTGTAAATTGCGTAGGTATGATAGGTTATACTGTTACCTATCACACACAAAAAGCAGATTGTAAAAATTCGTTCTAGTTTCGAAGATATGCCAATTTTTTCTATAATGTACCAAAATCCTACTAAAAAACATAGATTTCTACCAAACGGGTTATGTAAACGAAATGAAATTACGACGAATTTTATTTAATTAAACTTGTATTATCATAATTATTAGCTTTTGAAAACGATTGCGAACAAAAAGTTTTTTTCTGCCTCTCCGAAAAGCATGGATAGTAGTACAGTGTGTTTTTTTCGATATCCTGATTGCATACATTCGCTCAGTAAAATTAAGATATCTCAAAAACTAGATTGAATATTTTACAATCTGTAAATTGCGTATGATAGGCTATACTGTTACCTATCATACACAAAAAGCAGATTGTAAAAAATTCGTTCTAGTTTCGAAGATATGCCAATTTTTCTATAATGTACCAAAATCCTACTAAAAAACATCGATTTCTACCAAACGGGTTATGTAAACGAAATGAAAATTACGACGAATTTTATTTAATTAACTTGTATTATCATAATTATTAGCTTTGAAAACGATTGCGAACAAAAAGTTTTTTCTGCCTCTCCGAAAAAGCATGGATAGTAGTACAGTGTGTTTTTTTCGATATCCTGATTGCATACATTCGCTCAGTAAAATTAAGATATCTCAAAAACTAGATTGAATATTTATAATCTGTAAATTGCGTATGATAGGCTATACTGTTACCTATCATACACAAAAAGCAGATTGTAAAAATTCGTTCTAGTTTCGAAGATATGCCAATTTTTCTATAATGTACCAAAATCCTACTAAAAACATCGATTTCTACCAAACGGGTTATGTAAACGAAATGAAATTACGACGAATTTTATTTAATTAACTTGTATTATCATAATTATTAGCTTTGAAAACGATTGCGAACAAAAAGTTTTTTTCTGCCTCTCCGAAAAGCATGGATAGTAGTACAGTGTGTTTTTTTTCGATATCCTGATTGCATACATTCGCTCAGTAAAATTAAGATATCTCAAAAACTAGATTGAATATTTACAATCTGTAAATTGCGTATGATAGGCTATACTGTTACCTATCATACACAAAAAGCAGATTGTAAAAATTCGTTTCTAGTTTCGAAGATATGCCAATTTTTCTATAATGTACCAAAATCCTACTAAAAACATCGATTTCTACCAAACGGGTTATGTAAACGAAATGAAATTACGACGAATTTTATTTAATTAACTTGTATTATCATAATTATTAGCTTTGAAAACGATTGCGAACAAAAAGTTTTTTTCTGCCTCTCCGAAAAGCATGGATAGTAGTACAGTGTGTTTTTTCGATATCCTGATTGCATACATTCGCTCAGTAAAATTAAGATATCTCAAAAAACTAGATTGAATATTTACAATCTGTAAATTGCGTATGATAGGCCTATACTGTTACCTATCATACACAAAAAAGCAGATTGTAAAAATTCGTTCTAGTTTCGAAGATATGCCAATTTTTCTATAATGTACCAAAATCCTACTAAAAACATCGATTTCTACCAAACGGGTTATGTAAACGAAATGAAATTACGACGAATTTTATTTAATTAACTTGTATTATCATAATTATTAGCTTTGAAAACGATTGCGAACAAAAAGTTTTTTTCTGCCTCTCCGAAAAGCATGGATAGTAGTACAGTGTGTTTTTTTCGATATCCTGATTGCATACATTCGCTCAGTAAAATTAAGATATCTCAAAAACTAGATTGAATATTTACAATCTGTAAATTGCGTATGATAGGCTATACTGTTACCTATCATACACAAAAAGCAGATTGTAAAAATTCGTTCTAGTTTCGAAGATATGCCAATTTTTCTATAATGTACCAAAATCCTACTAAAAACCATCGATTTCTACCAAACGGGTTTATGTAAACGAAATGAAAATTACGACGAATTTTATTTAATTAACTTGTATTATCATAATTATTAGCTTTGAAAACGATTGCGAACAAAAAGTTTTTTTCTGCCTCTCCGAAAAGCATGGATAGTAGTACAGTGTGTTTTTTTCGATATCCTGATTGCATACATTTCGCTCAGTAAAATTAAGATATCTCAAAAACTAGATTGAATATTTACAATCTGTAAATTGCGTATGATAGGTTATACTGTTACCTATCACACACAAAAAGCAGATTGTAAAAATTCGTTCTAGTTTCGAAGATATGCCAATTTTTTCTATAATGTACCAAAATCCTACTAAAAACATCGATTTCTACCAAACGGGTTATGTAAACGAAATGAAATTACGACGAATTTTATTTTAATTAACTTGTATTATCATAATTATTAGCTTTGAAAAACGATTGCGAACAAAAAGTTTTTTTCTGCCTCTCCGAAAAGCATGGATAGTAGTACAGTGTGTTTTTTTTCGATATCCTGATTGCATACATTCGCTCAGTAAAAATTAAGATATCTCAAAAAACTAGATTGAATATTTATAATCTGTAAAATTGCGTATGATAGGCTATACTGTTACCTATCATACACAAAAAGCAGATTGTAAAAATTCGTTTCTAGTTTCGAAGATATGCCAATTTTTTCTATAATGTACCAAAATCCTACTAAAAAACATCGATTTCTACCAAAACGGGTTATGTAAACGAAATGAAATTACGACGAATTTTTATTTAATTAACTTGTAATTATCATAATTATTAGCTTTTGAAAACGATTGCGAACAAAAAAGTTTTTTTCTGCCTCTAAAAAGCATGGATAGTAGTACAGTGTGTTTTTTTTCGATATCCTGATTGCATACATTCGCTCAGTAAAAATTAAGATATCTCAAAAAAACTAGATTGAATATTTACAATCTGTAAATTGCGTATGATAGGCCTATACTGTTACCTATCATATACAAAAAAGCAGATTGTAAAAAATTCGTTCTAGTTTCGAAGATATGCCAATTTTTTCTATAATGTACCAAAATCCTACTAAAATTACGACGAATTTTATTTATTTAACTTGTATTATCATAATTATTAGCTTTGAAAACGATTGCGAACAAAAAGTTTTTTCTGCCTCTCCGAAAAGCATGGATAGTAGTACAGTGTGTTTTTTCGATATCCTGATTGCATACATTCGCTCAGTAAAATTAGGATATCTCAAAAACTAGATTGAATATTTACAACCTGTAAATTGCGTATGATAGGCTATACTGTTACCTATCATACACAAAAAGCAGATTGTAAAAATTCGTTCTAGTTTCGAAGATATGCCAATTTTTCTATAATGTACCAAAATCCTACTAAAAACATCGATTTCTACCAAACGGGTTATGTAAACGAACTGAAATTACGACGAATTTTATTTATTTAACTTGTATTATCATAATTATTAGCTTTGAAAACGATTGCGAACAAAAAGTTTTTTCTGCCTCTCCGAAAAGCATGGATAGTAGTACAGTGTGTTTTTTCGATATCCTGATTGCATACATTCGCTCAGTAAAATTAAGATATCTCAAAAACTAGATTGAATATTTATAATCTGTAAATTGCGTATGATAGGCTATACTGTTACCTATCATACACAAAAAGCAGATTGTAAAAATTCATTCTAGTTTCGAAGATATGCCAATTTTTCTATAATGTACCAAAATCCTACTAAAAACATCGATTTCTACCAAACGGGTTATGTAAACGAACTGAAATTACGACGAATTTTATTTATTTAACTTGTATTATCATAATTATTAGCTTTGAAAACGATTGCGACCAAAAAGTTTTTTCTGCCTCTCCGAAAAGCATGGATAGTAGTACAGTGTGTTTTTTCGATATCCTGATTGCATACATTCGCTCAGTAAAATTAGGATATCTCAAAAACTAGATTGAATATTTACAACCTGTAAATTGCGTATGATAGGCTATACTGTTACCTATCATACACAAAAAGCAGATTGTAAAAATTCGTTCTAGTTTCGAAGATATGCCAATTTTTCTATAATGTACCAAAATCCTACTAAAAACATCGATTTCTACCAAACGGGTTATGTAAACGAACTGAAATTACGACGAATTTTATTTATTTAACTTGTATTATCATAATTATTAGCTTTGAAAACGATTGCGAACAAAAAGTTTTTTCTGCCTCTCCGAAAAGCATGGATAGTAGTACAGTGTGTTTTTTCGATATCCTGATTGCATACATTCGCTCAGTAAAATTAAGATATCTCAAAAACTAGATTGAATATTTACAATCGATATCTCAAAAACTAGATTGAATATTTACAATCTGTAAATTGCGTATGATAGGCTATACTGTTACCTATCATACACAAAAAGCAGATTGTAAAAATTCGTTCTAGTTTCGAAGATATGCCAATTTTTCTATAATGTACCAAAATCCTACTAAAAACATCGATTTCTACCAAACGGGTTATGTAAACGAACTGAAATTACGACGAATTTTATTTATTTAACTTGTATTATCATAATTATTAGCTTTGAAAACGATTGCGAACAAAAAGTTTTTTCTGCCTCTCCGAAAAGCATGGATAGTAGTACAGTGTGTTTTTTCGATATCCTGATTGCATACATTCGCTCAGTAAAATTAAGATATCTCAAAAACTAGATTGAATATTTACAACCTGTGAATTGCGTATGATAGGCTATACTGTTACCTATCATACACAAAAAGCAGATTGTAAAAATTCGTTCTAGTTTCGAAGATATGCCAATTTTTCTATAATGTACCAAAATCCTACTAAAAACATCGATTTCTACCAAACGGGTTATGTAAACGAACTGAAATTACGACGAATTTTATTTATTTAACTTGTATTATCATAATTATTAGCTTTGAAAACGATTGCGAACAAAAAGTTTTTTCTGCCTCTCCGAAAAGCATGGATAGTAGTACAGTGTGTTTTTTCGATATCCTGATTGCATACATTCGCTCAGTAAAATTAAGATATCTCAAAAACTAGATTGAATATTTACAACCTGTGAATTGCGTATGATAGGCTATACTGTTACCTATCATACACAAAAAGCAGATTGTAAAAATTCGTTCTAGTTTCGAAGATATGCCAATTTTTCTATAATGTACCAAAATCCTACTAAAAACATCGATTTCTACCAAACGGGTTATGTAAACGAACTGAAATTACGACGAATTTTATTTATTTAACTTGTATTATCATAATTATTAGCTTTGAAAACGATTGCGAACAAAAAGTTTTTTCTGCCTCTCCGAAAAGCATGGATAGTAGTACAGTGTGTTTTTTCGATATCCTGATTGCATACATTCGCTCAGTAAAATTAAGATATCTCAAAAACTAGATTGAATATTTACAATCTGTAAATTGCGTATGATAGGCTATACTGTTACCTATCATACACAAAAAGCAGATTGTAAAAATTCGTTCTAGTTTCGAAGATATGCCAATTTTTCTATAATGTACCAAAATCCTACTAAAAACATCGATTTCTACCAAACGGGTTATGTAAACGAACTGAAATTACGACGAATTTTATTTATTTAACTTGTATTATCATAATTATTAGCTTTGAAAACGATTGCGAACAAAAAGTTTTTTCTGCCTCTCCGAAAAGCATGGATAGTAGTACAGTGTGTTTTTTCGATATCCTGATTGCATACATTCGCTCAGTAAAATTAAGATATCTCAAAAACTAGATTGAATATTTATAATCTGTAAATTGCGTATGATAGGCTATACTGTTACCTATCATACACAAAAAGCAGATTGTAAAAATTCATTCTAGTTTCGAAGATATGCCAATTTTTCTATAATGTACCAAAATCCTACTAAAAACATCGATTTCTACCAAACGGGTTATGTAAACGAAATGAAATTACGACGAATTTTATTTAATTAACTTGTATTATCATAATTATTAGCTTTGAAAACGATTGCGAACAAAAAGTTTTTTCTGCCTCTCCGAAAAGCATGGATAGTAAGTACAGTGTGTTTTTTCGATATCCTGATTGCATACATTCGCTCAGTAAAATTAAGATATCTCAAAAACTAGATTGAATATTTACAACCTGTGAATTGCGTATGATAGGCTATACTGTTACCTATCATACACAAAAAGCAGATTGTAAAAATTCGTTCTAGTTTCGAAGATATGCCAATTTTTCTATAATGTACCAAAATCCTACTAAAAACATCGATTTCTACCAAACGGGTTATGTAAACGAACTGAAATTACGACGAATTTTATTTATTTAACTTGTATTATCATAATTATTAGCTTTGAAAACGATTGCGAACAAAAAGTTTTTTCTGCCTCTCCGAAAAGCATGGATAGTAGTACAGTGTGTTTTTTCGATATCCTGATTGCATACATTCGCTCAGTAAAATTAAGATATCTCAAAAACTAGATTGAATATTTACAATCTGTAAATTGCGTATGATAGGCTATACTGTTACCTATCATACACAAAAAGCAGATTGTAAAAATTCGTTCTAGTTTCGAAGATATGCCAATTTTTCTATAATGTACCAAAATCCTACTAAAAACATCGATTTCTACCAAACGGGTTATGTAAACGAACTGAAATTACGACGAATTTTATTTATTTAACTTGTATTATCATAATTATTAGCTTTGAAAACGATTGCGAACAAAAAGTTTTTTCTGCCTCTCCGAAAAGCATGGATAGTAGTACAGTGTGTTTTTTCGATATCCTGATTGCATACATTCGCTCAGTAAAATTAAGATATCTCAAAAACTAGATTGAATATTTACAACCTGTGAATTGCGTATGATAGGCTATACTGTTACCTATCATACACAAAAAGCAGATTGTAAAAATTCGTTCTAGTTTCGAAGATATGCCAATTTTTCTATAATGTACCAAAATCCTACTAAAAACATCGATTTCTACCAAACGGGTTATGTAAACGAACTGAAATTACGACGAATTTTATTTATTTAACTTGTATTATCATAATTATTAGCTTTGAAAACGATTGCGAACAAAAAGTTTTTTCTGCCTCTCCGAAAAGCATGGATAGTAGTACAGTGTGTTTTTTCGATATCCTGATTGCATACATTCGCTCAGTAAAATTAAGATATCTCAAAAACTAGATTGAATATTTACAATCTGTAAATTGCGTATGATAGGCTATACTGTTACCTATCATACACAAAAAGCAGATTGTAAAAATTCGTTCTAGTTTCGAAGATATGCCAATTTTTCTATAATGTACCAAAATCCTACTAAAAACATCGATTTCTACCAAACGGGTTATGTAAACGAACTGAAATTACGACGAATTTTATTTATTTAACTTGTATTATCATAATTATTAGCTTTGAAAACGATTGCGAACAAAAAGTTTTTTCTGCCTCTCCGAAAAGCATGGATAGTAGTACAGTGTGTTTTTTCGATATCCTGATTGCATACATTCGCTCAGTAAAATTAAGATATCTCAAAAACTAGATTGAATATTTACAACCTGTGAATTGCGTATGATAGGCTATACTGTTACCTATCATACACAAAAAGCAGATTGTAAAAATTCGTTCTAGTTTCGAAGATATGCCAATTTTTCTATAATGTACCAAAATCCTACTAAAAACATCGATTTCTACCAAACGGGTTATGTAAACGAACTGAAATTACGACGAATTTTATTTATTTAACTTGTATTATCATAATTATTAGCTTTGAAAACGATTGCGAACAAAAAGTTTTTTCTGCCTCTCCGAAAAGCATGGATAGTAGTACAGTGTGTTTTTTCGATATCCTGATTGCATACATTCGCTCAGTAAAATTAAGATATCTCAAAAACTAGATTGAATATTTACAACCTGTGAATTGCGTATGATAGGCTATACTGTTACCTATCATACACAAAAAGCAGATTGTAAAAATTCGTTCTAGTTTCGAAGATATGCCAATTTTTCTATAATGTACCAAAATCCTACTAAAAACATCGATTTCTACCAAACGGGTTATGTAAACGAACTGAAATTACGACGAATTTTATTTATTTAACTTGTATTATCATAATTATTAGCTTTGAAAACGATTGCGAACAAAAAGTTTTTTCTGCCTCTCCGAAAAGCATGGATAGTAGTACAGTGTGTTTTTTCGATATCCTGATTGCATACATTCGCTCAGTAAAATTAAGATATCTCAAAAACTAGATTGAATATTTACAACCTGTGAATTGCGTATGATAGGCTATACTGTTACCTATCATACACAAAAAGCAGATTGTAAAAATTCGTTCTAGTTTCGAAGATATGCCAATTTTTCTATAATGTACCAAAATCCTACTAAAAACATCGATTTCTACCAAACGGGTTATGTAAACGAACTGAAATTACGACGAATTTTATTTATTTAACTTGTATTATCATAATTATTAGCTTTGAAAACGATTGCGAACAAAAAGTTTTTTCTGCCTCTCCGAAAAGCATGGATAGTAGTACAGTGTGTTTTTTCGATATCCTGATTGCATACATTCGCTCAGTAAAATTAAGATATCTCAAAAACTAGATTGAATATTTACAACCTGTGAATTGCGTATGATAGGCTATACTGTTACCTATCATACACAAAAAGCAGATTGTAAAAATTCGTTCTAGTTTCGAAGATATGCCAATTTTTCTATAATGTACCAAAATCCTACTAAAAACATCGATTTCTACCAAACGGGTTATGTAAACGAACTGAAATTACGACGAATTTTATTTATTTAACTTGTATTATCATAATTATTAGCTTTGAAAACGATTGCGAACAAAAAGTTTTTTCTGCCTCTCCGAAAAGCGTACAGTGTGTTTTTTCGATATCCTGATTGCATACATTCGCTCAGTAAAATTAAGATATCTCAAAAACTAGATTGAATATTTACAACCTGTGAATTGCGTATGATAGGCTATACTGTTACCTATCATACACAAAAAGCAGATTGTAAAAATTCGTTCTAGTTTCGAAGATATGCCAATTTTTCTATAATGTACCAAAATCCTACTAAAAACATCGATTTCTACCAAACGGGTTATGTAAACGAACTGAAATTACGACGAATTTTATTTATTTAACTTGTATTATCATAATTATTAGCTTTGAAAACGATTGCGAACAAAAAGTTTTTTCTGCCTCTCCGAAAAGCATGGATAGTAGTACAGTGTGTTTTTTCGATATCCTGATTGCATACATTCGCTCAGTAAAATTAAGATATCTCAAAAACTAGATTGAATATTTATAATCTGTAAATTGCGTATGATAGGCTATACTGTTACCTATCATACACGAAAAGCAGATTGTAAAAATTCGTTCTAGTTTCGAAGATATGCCAATTTTTCTATAATGTACCAAAATCCTACTAAAAACATCGATTTCTACCAAACGGGTTATGTAAACGAAATGAAATTACGACGAATTTTATTTAATTAACTTGTATTATCATAATTATTAGCTTTGAAAACGATTGCGACCAAAAAGTTTTTTCTGCCTCTCCGAAAAGCATGGATAGTAGTACAGTGTGTTTTTTCGATATCCTGATTGCATACATTCGCTCAGTAAAATTAAGATATCTCAAAAACTAGATTGAATATTTACAATCTGTAAATTGCGTATGATAGGCTATACTGTTACCTATCATACACAAAAAGCAGATTGTAAAAATTCGTTCTAGTTTCGAAGATATGCCAATTTTTCTATAATGTACCAAAATCCTACTAAAAACATCGATTTCTACCAAACGGGTTATGTAAACGAACTGAAATTACGACGAATTTTATTTATTTAACTTGTATTATCATAATTATTAGCTTTGAAAACGATTGCGAACAAAAAGTTTTTTCTGCCTCTCCGAAAAGCATGGATAGTAGTACAGTGTGTTTTTTCGATATCCTGATTGCATACATTCGCTCAGTAAAATTAAGATATCTCAAAAACTAGATTGAATATTTACAACCTGTGAATTGCGTATGATAGGCTATACTGTTACCTATCATACACAAAAAGCAGATTGTAAAAATTCGTTCTAGTTTCGAAGATATGCCAATTTTTCTATAATGTACCAAAATCCTACTAAAAACATCGATTTCTACCAAACGGGTTATGTAAACGAACTGAAATTACGACGAATTTTATTTATTTAACTTGTATTATCATAATTATTAGCTTTGAAAACGATTGCGAACAAAAAGTTTTTTCTGCCTCTCCGAAAAGCATGGATAGTAGTACAGTGTGTTTTTTCGATATCCTGATTGCATACATTCGCTCAGTAAAATTAAGATATCTCAAAAACTAGATTGAATATTTACAACCTGTGAATTGCGTATGATAGGCTATACTGTTACCTATCATACACAAAAAGCAGATTGTAAAAATTCGTTCTAGTTTCGAAGATATGCCAATTTTTCTATAATGTACCAAAATCCTACTAAAAACATCGATTTCTACCAAACGGGTTATGTAAACGAACTGAAATTACGACGAATTTTATTTATTTAACTTGTATTATCATAATTATTAGCTTTGAAAACGATTGCGAACAAAAAGTTTTTTCTGCCTCTCCGAAAAGCATGGAAATAAGATCAAGTCATATCGAGTAGGAGGGTACAATGATATGCATTGAAGTGTTTGGTGTAAGCCTGCATGGAGCTGTCATTGGCACAGATCTTGGTGGTAGTAGCAAATAATAAAGAAATACAGTGTGTTTTTTCGATATCCTGATTGCATACATTCGCTCAGTAAAATTAAGATATCTCAAAAACTAGATTGAATATTTACAATCTGTGAATTGCGTATGATAGGCTATACTGTTACCTATCATACACAAAAAGCAGATTGTAAAAATTCGTTCTAGTTTCGAAGATATGCCAATTTTTCTATAATGTACCAAAATCCTACTAAAAACATCGATTTCTACCAAACGGGTTATGTAAACGAACTGAAATTACGACGAATTTTATTTATTTAACTTGTATTATCATAATTATTAGCTTTGAAAACGATTGCGAACAAAAAGTTTTTTCTGCCTCTCCGAAAAGCATGGATAGTAGTACAGTGTGTTTTTTCGATATCCTGATTGCATACATTCGCTCAGTAAAATTAAGATATCTCAAAAACTAGATTGAATATTTATAATCTGTAAATTGCGTATGATAGGCTATACTGTTACCTATCATACACAAAAAGCAGATTGTAAAAATTCATTCTAGTTTCGAAGATATGCCAATTTTTCTATAATGTACCAAAATCCTACTAAAAACATCGATTTCTACCAAACGGGTTATGTAAACGAAATGAAATTACGACGAATTTTATTTAATTAACTTGTATTATCATAATTATTAGCTTTGAAAACGATTGCGAACAAAAAGTTTTTTCTGCCTCTCCGAAAAGCATGGATAGTAAGTACAGTGTGTTTTTTCGATATCCTGATTGCATACATTCGCTCAGTAAAATTAAGATATCTCAAAAACTAGATTGAAAATTTACAACCTGTGAATTGCGTATGATAGGCTATACTGTTACCTATCATACACAAAAAGCAGATTGTAAAAATTCGTTCTAGTTTCGAAGATATGCCAATTTTTCTATAATGTACCAAAATCCTACTAAAAACATCGATTTCTACCAAACGGGTTATGTAAACGAACTGAAATTACGACGAATTTTATTTATTTAACTTGTATTATCATAATTATTAGCTTTGAAAACGATTGCGAACAAAAAGTTTTTTCTGCCTCTCCGAAAAGCATGGATAGTAGTACAGTGTGTTTTTTCGATATCCTGATTGCATACATTCGCTCAGTAAAATTAAGATATCTCAAAAACTAGATTGAATATTTACAACCTGTGAATTGCGTATGATAGGCTATACTGTTACCTATCATACACAAAAAGCAGATTGTAAAAATTCGTTCTAGTTTCGAAGATATGCCAATTTTTCTATAATGTACCAAAATCCTACTAAAAACATCGATTTCTACCAAACGGGTTATGTAAACGAACTGAAATTACGACGAATTTTATTTATTTAACTTGTATTATCATAATTATTAGCTTTGAAAACGATTGCGAACAAAAAGTTTTTTCTGCCTCTCCGAAAAGCATGGATAGTAGTACAGTGTGTTTTTTCGATATCCTGATTGCATACATTCGCTCAGTAAAATTAAGATATCTCAAAAACTAGATTGAATATTTACAACCTGTGAATTGCGTATGATAGGCTATACTGTTACCTATCATACACAAAAAGCAGATTGTAAAAATTCGTTCTAGTTTCGAAGATATGCCAATTTTTCTATAATGTACCAAAATCCTACTAAAAACATCGATTTCTACCAAACGGGTTATGTAAACGAACTGAAATTACGACGAATTTTATTTATTTAACTTGTATTATCATAATTATTAGCTTTGAAAACGATTGCGAACAAAAAGTTTTTTCTGCCTCTCCGAAAAGCATGGATAGTAGTACAGTGTGTTTTTTCGATATCCTGATTGCATACATTCGCTCAGTAAAATTAAGATATCTCAAAAACTAGATTGAATATTTACAACCTGTGAATTGCGTATGATAGGCTATACTGTTACCTATCATACACAAAAAGCAGATTGTAAAAATTCGTTCTAGTTTCGAAGATATGCCAATTTTTCTATAATGTACCAAAATCCTACTAAAAACATCGATTTCTACCAAACGGGTTATGTAAACGAACTGAAATTACGACGAATTTTATTTATTTAACTTGTATTATCATAATTATTAGCTTTGAAAACGATTGCGAACAAAAAGTTTTTTCTGCCTCTCCGAAAAGCATGGATAGTAGTACAGTGTGTTTTTTCGATATCCTGATTGCATACATTCGCTCAGTAAAATTAAGATATCTCAAAAACTAGATTGAATATTTATAATCTGTAAATTGCGTATGATAGGCTATACTGTTACCTATCATACACGAAAAGCAGATTGTAAAAATTCGTTCTAGTTTCGAAGATATGCCAATTTTTCTATAATGTACCAAAATCCTACTAAAAACATCGATTTCTACCAAACGGGTTATGTAAACGAAATGAAATTACGACGAATTTTATTTAATTAACTTGTATTATCATAATTATTAGCTTTGAAAACGATTGCGAACAAAAAGTTTTTTCTGCCTCTCCGAAAAGCATGGATAGTAGTACAGTGTGTTTTTTCGATATCCTGATTGCATACATTCGCTCAGTAAAATTAAGATATCTCAAAAACTAGATTGAATATTTACAATCTGTAAATTGCGTATGATAGGCTATACTGTTACCTATCATACACAAAAAGCAGATTGTAAAAATTCGTTCTAGTTTCGAAGATATGCCAATTTTTCTATAATGTACCAAAATCCTACTAGAAACATCGATTTCTACCAAACGGGTTATGTAAACGAACTGAAATTACGACGAATTTTATTTATTTAACTTGTATTATCATAATTATTAGCTTTGAAAACGATTGCGAACAAAAAGTTTTTTCTGCCTCTCCGAAAAGCATGGATAGTAGTACAGTGTGTTTTTTCGATATCCTGATTGCATACATTCGCTCAGTAAAATTAAGATATCTCAAAAACTAGATTGAATATTTACAACCTGTGAATTGCGTATGATAGGCTATACTGTTACCTATCATACACAAAAAGCAGATTGTAAAAATTCGTTCTAGTTTCGAAGATATGCCAATTTTTCTATAATGTACCAAAATCCTACTAAAAACATCGATTTCTACCAAACGGGTTATGTAAACGAACTGAAATTACGACGAATTTTATTTATTTAACTTGTATTATCATAATTATTAGCTTTGAAAACGATTGCGAACAAAAAGTTTTTTCTGCCTCTCCGAAAAGCATGGATAGTAGTACAGTGTGTTTTTTCGATATCCTGATTGCATACATTCGCTCAGTAAAATTAAGATATCTCAAAAACTAGATTGAATATTTACAACCTGTGAATTGCGTATGATAGGCTATACTGTTACCTACCATACACAAAAAGCAGATTGTAAAAATTCGTTCTAGTTTCGAAGATATGCCAATTTTTCTATAATGTACCAAAATCCTACTAAAAACATCGATTTCTACCAAACGGGTTATGTAAACGAACTGAAATTACGACGAATTTTATTTATTTAACTTGTATTATCATAATTATTAGCTTTGAAAACGATTGCGAACAAAAAGTTTTTTCTGCCTCTCCGAAAAGCATGGATAGTAGTACAGTGTGTTTTTTCGATATCCTGATTGCATACATTCGCTCAGTAAAATTAAGATATCTCAAAAACTAGATTGAATATTTACAACCTGTGAATTGCGTATGATAGGCTATACTGTTACCTATCATACACAAAAAGCAGATTGTAAAAATTCGTTCTAGTTTCGAAGATATGCCAATTTTTCTATAATGTACCAAAATCCTACTAAAAACATCGATTTCTACCAAACGGGTTATGTAAACGAACTGAAATTACGACGAATTTTATTTATTTAACTTGTATTATCATAATTATTAGCTTTGAAAACGATTGCGAACAAAAAGTTTTTTCTGCCTCTCCGAAAAGCATGGATAGTAGTACAGTGTGTTTTTTCGATATCCTGATTGCATACATTCGCTCAGTAAAATTAAGATATCTCAAAAACTAGATTGAATATTTACAATCTGTAAATTGCGTATGATAGGCTATACTGTTACCTATCATACACAAAAAGCAGATTGTAAAAATTCGTTCTAGTTTCGAAGATATGCCAATTTTTCTATAATGTACCAAAATCCTACTAAAAACATCGATTTCTACCAAACGGGTTATGTAAACGAACTGAAATTACGACGAATTTTATTTATTTAACTTGTATTATCATAATTATTAGCTTTGAAAACGATTGCGAACAAAAAGTTTTTTCTGCCTCTCCGAAAAGCATGGATAGTAGTACAGTGTGTTTTTTCGATATCCTGATTGCATACATTCGCTCAGTAAAATTAAGATATCTCAAAAACTAGATTGAATATTTACAACCTGTGAATTGCGTATGATAGGCTATACTGTTACCTATCATACACAAAAAGCAGATTGTAAAAATTCGTTCTAGTTTCGAAGATATGCCAATTTTTCTATAATGTACCAAAATCCTACTAAAAACATCGATTTCTACCAAACGGGTTATGTAAACGAAATGAAATTACGACGAATTTTATTTAATTAACTTGTATTATCATAATTATTAGCTTTGAAAACGATTGCGAACAAAAAGTTTTTTCTGCCTCTCCGAAAAGCATGGATAGTAGTACAGTGTGTTTTTTCGATATCCTGATTGCATACATTCGCTCAGTAAAATTAAGATATCTCAAAAACTAGATTGAATATTTACAATCTGTAAATTGCGTATGATAGGCTATACTGTTACCTATCATACACAAAAAGCAGATTGTAAAAATTCGTTCTAGTTTCGAAGATATGCCAATTTTTCTATAATGTACCAAAATCCTACTAAAAACATCGATTTCTACCAAACGGGTTATGTAAACGAACTGAAATTACGACGAATTTTATTTATTTAACTTGTATTATCATAATTATTAGCTTTGAAAACGATTGCGAACAAAAAGTTTTTTCTGCCTCTCCGAAAAGCATGGATAGTAGTACAGTGTGTTTTTTCGATATCCTGATTGCATACATTCGCTCAGTAAAATTAAGATATCTCAAAAACTAGATTGAATATTTACAACCTGTGAATTGCGTATGATAGGCTATACTGTTACCTATCATACACAAAAAGCAGATTGTAAAAATTCGTTCTAGTTTCGAAGATATGCCAATTTTTCTATAATGTACCAAAATCCTACTAAAAACATCGATTTCTACCAAACGGGTTATGTAAACGAACTGAAATTACGACGAATTTTATTTATTTAACTTGTATTATCATAATTATTAGCTTTGAAAACGATTGCGAACAAAAAGTTTTTTCTGCCTCTCCGAAAAGCATGGATAGTAGTACAGTGTGTTTTTTCGATATCCTGATTGCATACATTCGCTCAGTAAAATTAAGATATCTCAAAAACTAGATTGAATATTTACAATCTGTAAATTGCGTATGATAGGCTATACTGTTACCTATCATACACAAAAAGCAGATTGTAAAAATTCGTTCTAGTTTCGAAGATATGCCAATTTTTCTATAATGTACCAAAATCCTACTAGAAACATCGATTTCTACCAAACGGGTTATGTAAACGAACTGAAATTACGACGAATTTTATTTATTTAACTTGTATTATCATAATTATTAGCTTTGAAAACGATTGCGAACAAAAAGTTTTTTCTGCCTCTCCGAAAAGCATGGATAGTAGTACAGTGTGTTTTTTCGATATCCTGATTGCATACATTCGCTCAGTAAAATTAAGATATCTCAAAAACTAGATTGAATATTTACAACCTGTGAATTGCGTATGATAGGCTATACTGTTACCTATCATACACAAAAAGCAGATTGTAAAAATTCGTTCTAGTTTCGAAGATATGCCAATTTTTCTATAATGTACCAAAATCCTACTAAAAACATCGATTTCTACCAAACGGGTTATGTAAACGAACTGAAATTACGACGAATTTTATTTATTTAACTTGTATTATCATAATTATTAGCTTTGAAAACGATTGCGAACAAAAAGTTTTTTCTGCCTCTCCGAAAAGCATGGATAGTAGTACAGTGTGTTTTTTCGATATCCTGATTGCATACATTCGCTCAGTAAAATTAAGATATCTCAAAAACTAGATTGAATATTTACAACCTGTGAATTGCGTATGATAGGCTATACTGTTACCTACCATACACAAAAAGCAGATTGTAAAAATTCGTTCTAGTTTCGAAGATATGCCAATTTTTCTATAATGTACCAAAATCCTACTAAAAACATCGATTTCTACCAAACGGGTTATGTAAACGAACTGAAATTACGACGAATTTTATTTATTTAACTTGTATTATCATAATTATTAGCTTTGAAAACGATTGCGAACAAAAAGTTTTTTCTGCCTCTCCGAAAAGCATGGATAGTAGTACAGTGTGTTTTTTCGATATCCTGATTGCATACATTCGCTCAGTAAAATTAAGATATCTCAAAAACTAGATTGAATATTTACAATCTGTAAATTGCGTATGATAGGCTATACTGTTACCTATCATACACAAAAAGCAGATTGTAAAAATTCGTTCTAGTTTCGAAGATATGCCAATTTTTCTATAATGTACCAAAATCCTACTAAAAACATCGATTTCTACCAAACGGGTTATGTAAACGAACTGAAATTACGACGAATTTTATTTATTTAACTTGTATTATCATAATTATTAGCTTTGAAAACGATTGCGAACAAAAAGTTTTTTCTGCCTCTCCGAAAAGCATGGATAGTAGTACAGTGTGTTTTTTCGATATCCTGATTGCATACATTCGCTCAGTAAAATTAAGATATCTCAAAAACTAGATTGAATATTTACAACCTGTGAATTGCGTATGATAGGCTATACTGTTACCTATCATACACAAAAAGCAGATTGTAAAAATTCGTTCTAGTTTCGAAGATATGCCAATTTTTCTATAATGTACCAAAATCCTACTAAAAACATCGATTTCTACCAAACGGGTTATGTAAACGAACTGAAATTACGACGAATTTTATTTATTTAACTTGTATTATCATAATTATTAGCTTTGAAAACGATTGCGAACAAAAAGTTTTTTCTGCCTCTCCGAAAAGCATGGATAGTAGTACAGTGTGTTTTTTCGATATCCTGATTGCATACATTCGCTCAGTAAAATTAAGATATCTCAAAAACTAGATTGAATATTTATAATCTGTAAATTGCGTATGATAGGCTATACTGTTACCTATCATACACGAAAAGCAGATTGTAAAAATTCGTTCTAGTTTCGAAGATATGCCAATTTTTCTATAATGTACCAAAATCCTACTAAAAACATCGATTTCTACCAAACGGGTTATGTAAACGAAATGAAATTACGACGAATTTTATTTAATTAACTTGTATTATCATAATTATTAGCTTTGAAAACGATTGCGAACAAAAAGTTTTTTCTGCCTCTCCGAAAAGCATGGATAGTAGTACAGTGTGTTTTTTCGATATCCTGATTGCATACATTCGCTCAGTAAAATTAAGATATCTCAAAAACTAGATTGAATATTTACAATCTGTAAATTGCGTATGATAGGCTATACTGTTACCTATCATACACAAAAAGCAGATTGTAAAAATTCGTTCTAGTTTCGAAGATATGCCAATTTTTCTATAATGTACCAAAATCCTACTAAAAACATCGATTTCTACCAAACGGGTTATGTAAACGAACTGAAATTACGACGAATTTTATTTATTTAACTTGTATTATCATAATTATTAGCTTTGAAAACGATTGCGAACAAAAAGTTTTTTCTGCCTCTCCGAAAAGCATGGATAGTAGTACAGTGTGTTTTTTCGATATCCTGATTGCATACATTCGCTCAGTAAAATTAAGATATCTCAAAAACTAGATTGAATATTTACAACCTGTGAATTGCGTATGATAGGCTATACTGTTACCTATCATACACAAAAAGCAGATTGTAAAAATTCGTTCTAGTTTCGAAGATATGCCAATTTTTCTATAATGTACCAAAATCCTACTAAAAACATCGATTTCTACCAAACGGGTTATGTAAACGAACTGAAATTACGACGAATTTTATTTATTTAACTTGTATTATCATAATTATTAGCTTTGAAAACGATTGCGAACAAAAAGTTTTTTCTGCCTCTCCGAAAAGCATGGATAGTAGTACAGTGTGTTTTTTCGATATCCTGATTGCATACATTCGCTCAGTAAAATTAAGATATCTCAAAAACTAGATTGAATATTTACAACCTGTGAATTGCGTATGATAGGCTATACTGTTACCTACCATACACAAAAAGCAGATTGTAAAAATTCGTTCTAGTTTCGAAGATATGCCAATTTTTCTATAATGTACCAAAATCCTACTAAAAACATCGATTTCTACCAAACGGGTTATGTAAACGAACTGAAATTACGACGAATTTTATTTATTTAACTTGTATTATCATAATTATTAGCTTTGAAAACGATTGCGAACAAAAAGTTTTTTCTGCCTCTCCGAAAAGCATGGAAATAAGATCAAGTCATATCGAGTAGGAGGGTACAATGATATGCATTGAAGTGTTTGGTGTAAGCCTGCATGGAGCTGTCATTGGCACAGATCTTGGTGGTAGTAGCAAATAATAAAGAAATACAGTGTGTTTTTTCGATATCCTGATTGCATACATTCGCTCAGTAAAATTAAGATATCTCAAAAACTAGATTGAATATTTACAATCTGTAAATTGCGTATGATAGGCTATACTGTTACCTATCATACACAAAAAGCAGATTGTAAAAATTCGTTCTAGTTTCGAAGATATGCCAATTTTTCTATAATGTACCAAAATCCTACTAAAAACATCGATTTCTACCAAACGGGTTATGTAAACGAACTGAAATTACGACGAATTTTATTTATTTAACTTGTATTATCATAATTATTAGCTTTGAAAACGATTGCGAACAAAAAGTTTTTTCTGCCTCTCCGAAAAGCATGGATAGTAGTACAGTGTGTTTTTTCGATATCCTGATTGCATACATTCGCTCAGTAAAATTAAGATATCTCAAAAACTAGATTGAATATTTACAACCTGTGAATTGCGTATGATAGGCTATACTGTTACCTATCATACACAAAAAGCAGATTGTAAAAATTCGTTCTAGTTTCGAAGATATGCCAATTTTTCTATAATGTACCAAAATCCTACTAAAAACATCGATTTCTACCAAACGGGTTATGTAAACGAACTGAAATTACGACGAATTTTATTTATTTAACTTGTATTATCATAATTATTAGCTTTGAAAACGATTGCGAACAAAAAGTTTTTTCTGCCTCTCCGAAAAGCATGGATAGTAGTACAGTGTGTTTTTTCGATATCCTGATTGCATACATTCGCTCAGTAAAATTAAGATATCTCAAAAACTAGATTGAATATTTATAATCTGTAAATTGCGTATGATAGGCTATACTGTTACCTATCATACACGAAAAGCAGATTGTAAAAATTCGTTCTAGTTTCGAAGATATGCCAATTTTTCTATAATGTACCAAAATCCTACTAAAAACATCGATTTCTACCAACGGGTTATGTAAACGAACTGAAATTACGACGAATTTTATTTATTTAACTTGTATTATCATAATTATTAGCTTTGAAAACGATTGCGAACAAAAAGTTTTTTCTGCCTCTCCGAAAAGCATGGATAGTAGTACAGTGTGTTTTTTCGATATCCTGATTGCATACATTCGCTCAGTAAAATTAAGATATCTCAAAAACTAGATTGAATATTTATAATCTGTAAATTGCGTATGATAGGCTATACTGTTACCTATCATACACGAAAAGCAGATTGTAAAAAATTCGTTCTAGTTTCGAAGATATGCCAATTTTTCTATAATGTACCAAAATCCTACTAAAAACATCGATTTCTACCAAACGGGTTATGTAAACGAAATGAAATTACGACGAATTTTATTTAATTAACTTGTATTATCATAATTATTAGCTTTGAAAACGATTGCGAACAAAAAGTTTTTTCTGCCTCTCCGAAAAGCATGGATAGTAGTACAGTGTGTTTTTTCGATATCCTGATTGCATACATTCGCTCAGTAAAATTAAGATATCTCAAAAACTAGATTGAATATTTACAATCTGTAAATTGCGTATGATAGGCTATACTGTTACCTATCATACACAAAAAGCAGATTGTAAAAATTCGTTCTAGTTTCGAAGATATGCCAATTTTTCTATAATGTACCAAAATCCTACTAAAAACATCGATTTCTACCAAACGGGTTATGTAAACGAACTGAAATTACGACGAATTTTATTTATTTAACTTGTATTATCATAATTATTAGCTTTGAAAACGATTGCGAACAAAAAGTTTTTTCTGCCTCTCCGAAAAGCATGGATAGTAGTACAGTGTGTTTTTTCGATATCCTGATTGCATACATTCGCTCAGTAAAATTAAGATATCTCAAAAACTAGATTGAATATTTACAACCTGTGAATTGCGTATGATAGGCCTATACTGTTACCTATCATACACAAAAAGCAGATTGTAAAAATTCGTTCTAGTTTCGAAGATATGCCAATTTTCTATAATGTACCAAAATCCTACTAAAAACATCGATTTCTACCAAACGGGTTATGTAAACGAACTGAAATTACGACGAATTTTATTTATTTAACTTGTATTATCATAATTATTAGCTTTGAAAACGATTGCGAACAAAAAGTTTTTTCTGCCTCTCCGAAAAGCATGGATAGTAGTACAGTGTGTTTTTTCGATATCCTGATTGCATACATTCGCTCAGTAAAATTAAGATATCTCAAAAACTAGATTGAATATTTACAACCTGTGAATTGCGTATGATAGGCTATACTGTTACCTACCATACACAAAAAGCAGATTGTAAAAATTCGTTCTAGTTTCGAAGATATGCCAATTTTTCTATAATGTACCAAAATCCTACTAAAAACATCGATTTCTACCAAACGGGTTATGTAAACGAACTGAAATTACGACGAATTTTATTTATTTAACTTGTATTATCATAATTATTAGCTTTGAAAACGATTGCGAACAAAAAGTTTTTTCTGCCTCTCCGAAAAGCATGGAAATAAGATCAAGTCATATCGAGTAGGAGGGTACAATGATATGCATTGAAGTGTTTGGTGTAAGCCTGCATGGAGCTGTCATTGGCACAGATCTTGGTGGTAGTAGCAAATAATAAAGAAATACAGTGTGTTTTTTCGATATCCTGATTGCATACATTCGCTCAGTAAAATTAAGATATCTCAAAAACTAGATTGAATATTTACAATCTGTAAATTGCGTATGATAGGCTATACTGTTACCTATCATACACAAAAAGCAGATTGTAAAAATTCGTTCTAGTTTCGAAGATATGCCAATTTTTCTATAATGTACCAAAATCCTACTAAAAACATCGATTTCTACCAAACGGGTTATGTAAACGAACTGAAATTACGACGAATTTTATTTATTTAACTTGTATTATCATAATTATTAGCTTTGAAAACGATTGCGAACAAAAAGTTTTTTCTGCCTCTCCGAAAAGCATGGATAGTAGTACAGTGTGTTTTTTCGATATCCTGATTGCATACATTCGCTCAGTAAAATTAAGATATCTCAAAAACTAGATTGAATATTTACAACCTGTGAATTGCGTATGATAGGCTATACTGTTACCTATCATACACAAAAAGCAGATTGTAAAAATTCGTTCTAGTTTCGAAGATATGCCAATTTTTCTATAATGTACCAAAATCCTACTAAAAACATCGATTTCTACCAAACGGGTTATGTAAACGAACTGAAATTACGACGAATTTTATTTATTTAACTTGTATTATCATAATTATTAGCTTTGAAAACGATTGCGAACAAAAAGTTTTTTCTGCCTCTCCGAAAAGCATGGATAGTAGTACAGTGTGTTTTTTCGATATCCTGATTGCATACATTCGCTCAGTAAAATTAAGATATCTCAAAAACTAGATTGAATATTTACAACCTGTGAATTGCGTATGATAGGCTATACTGTTACCTACCATACACAAAAAGCAGATTGTAAAAATTCGTTCTAGTTTCGAAGATATGCCAATTTTTCTATAATGTACCAAAATCCTACTAAAAACATCGATTTCTACCAAACGGGTTATGTAAACGAACTGAAATTACGACGAATTTTATTTATTTAACTTGTATTATCATAATTATTAGCTTTGAAAACGATTGCGAACAAAAAGTTTTTTCTGCCTCTCCGAAAAGCATGGATAGTAGTACAGTGTGTTTTTTCGATATCCTGATTGCATACATTCGCTCAGTAAAATTAAGATATCTCAAAAACTAGATTGAATATTTACAATCTGTAAATTGCGTATGATAGGCTATACTGTTACCTATCATACACAAAAAGCAGATTGTAAAAATTCGTTCTAGTTTCGAAGATATGCCAATTTTTCTATAATGTACCAAAATCCTACTAAAAACATCGATTTCTACCAAACGGGTTATGTAAACGAACTGAAATTACGACGAATTTTATTTATTTAACTTGTATTATCATAATTATTAGCTTTGAAAACGATTGCGAACAAAAAGTTTTTTCTGCCTCTCCGAAAAGCATGGATAGTAGTACAGTGTGTTTTTTCGATATCCTGATTGCATACATTCGCTCAGTAAAATTAAGATATCTCAAAAACTAGATTGAATATTTACAACCTGTGAATTGCGTATGATAGGCTATACTGTTACCTATCATACACAAAAAGCAGATTGTAAAAATTCGTTCTAGTTTCGAAGATATGCCAATTTTTCTATAATGTACCAAAATCCTACTAAAAACATCGATTTCTACCAAACGGGTTATGTAAACGAACTGAAATTACGACGAATTTTATTTATTTAACTTGTATTATCATAATTATTAGCTTTGAAAACGATTGCGAACAAAAAGTTTTTTCTGCCTCTCCGAAAAGCATGGATAGTAGTACAGTGTGTTTTTTCGATATCCTGATTGCATACATTCGCTCAGTAAAATTAAGATATCTCAAAAACTAGATTGAATATTTATAATCTGTAAATTGCGTATGATAGGCTATACTGTTACCTATCATACACGAAAAGCAGATTGTAAAAATTCGTTCTAGTTTCGAAGATATGCCAATTTTTCTATAATGTACCAAAATCCTACTAAAAACATCGATTTCTACCAAACGGGTTATGTAAACGAACTGAAATTACGACGAATTTTATTTATTTAACTTGTATTATCATAATTATTAGCTTTGAAAACGATTGCGAACAAAAAGTTTTTTCTGCCTCTCCGAAAAGCATGGAAATAAGATCAAGTCATATCGAGTAGGAGGGTACAATGATATGCATTGAAGTGTTTGGTGTAAGCCTGCATGGAGCTGTCATTGGCACAGATCTTGGTGGTAGTAGCAAATAATAAAGAAATACAGTGTGTTTTTTCGATATCCTGATTGCATACATTCGCTCAGTAAAATTAAGATATCTCAAAAACTAGATTGAATATTTACAATCTGTAAATTGCGTATGATAGGCTATACTGTTACCTATCATACACAAAAAGCAGATTGTAAAAATTCGTTCTAGTTTCGAAGATATGCCAATTTTTCTATAATGTACCAAAATCCTACTAAAAACATCGATTTCTACCAAACGGGTTATGTAAACGAACTGAAATTACGACGAATTTTATTTATTTAACTTGTATTATCATAATTATTAGCTTTGAAAACGATTGCGAACAAAAAGTTTTTTCTGCCTCTCCGAAAAGCATGGATAGTAGTACAGTGTGTTTTTTCGATATCCTGATTGCATACATTCGCTCAGTAAAATTAAGATATCTCAAAAACTAGATTGAATATTTACAACCTGTGAATTGCGTATGATAGGCTATACTGTTACCTATCATACACAAAAAGCAGATTGTAAAAATTCGTTCTAGTTTCGAAGATATGCCAATTTTTCTATAATGTACCAAAATCCTACTAAAAACATCGATTTCTACCAAACGGGTTATGTAAACGAACTGAAATTACGACGAATTTTATTTATTTAACTTGTATTATCATAATTATTAGCTTTGAAAACGATTGCGAACAAAAAGTTTTTTCTGCCTCTCCGAAAAGCATGGATAGTAGTACAGTGTGTTTTTTCGATATCCTGATTGCATACATTCGCTCAGTAAAATTAAGATATCTCAAAAACTAGATTGAATATTTACAACCTGTGAATTGCGTATGATAGGCTATACTGTTACCTATCATACACAAAAAGCAGATTGTAAAAATTCGTTCTAGTTTCGAAGATATGCCAATTTTTCTATAATGTACCAAAATCCTACTAAAAACATCGATTTCTACCAAACGGGTTATGTAAACGAACTGAAATTACGACGAATTTTATTTATTTAACTTGTATTATCATAATTATTAGCTTTGAAAACGATTGCGAACAAAAAGTTTTTTCTGCCTCTCCGAAAAGCATGGATAGTAGTACAGTGTGTTTTTTCGATATCCTGATTGCATACATTCGCTCAGTAAAATTAAGATATCTCAAAAACTAGATTGAATATTTATAATCTGTAAATTGCGTATGATAGGCTATACTGTTACCTATCATACACGAAAAGCAGATTGTAAAAATTCGTTCTAGTTTCGAAGATATGCCAATTTTTCTATAATGTACCAAAATCCTACTAAAAACATCGATTTCTACCAAACGGGTTATGTAAACGAAATGAAATTACGACGAATTTTATTTAATTAACTTGTATTATCATAATTATTAGCTTTGAAAACGATTGCGAACAAAAAGTTTTTTCTGCCTCTCCGAAAAGCATGGATAGTAGTACAGTGTGTTTTTTCGATATCCTGATTGCATACATTCGCTCAGTAAAATTAAGATATCTCAAAAACTAGATTGAATATTTACAATCTGTAAATTGCGTATGATAGGCTATACTGTTACCTATCATACACAAAAAGCAGATTGTAAAAATTCGTTCTAGTTTCGAAGATATGCCAATTTTTCTATAATGTACCAAAATCCTACTAAAAACATCGATTTCTACCAAACGGGTTATGTAAACGAACTGAAATTACGACGAATTTTATTTATTTAACTTGTATTATCATAATTATTAGCTTTGAAAACGATTGCGAACAAAAAGTTTTTTCTGCCTCTCCGAAAAGCATGGATAGTAGTACAGTGTGTTTTTTCGATATCCTGATTGCATACATTCGCTCAGTAAAATTAAGATATCTCAAAAACTAGATTGAATATTTACAACCTGTGAATTGCGTATGATAGGCTATACTGTTACCTATCATACACAAAAAGCAGATTGTAAAAATTCGTTCTAGTTTCGAAGATATGCCAATTTTTCTATAATGTACCAAAATCCTACTAAAAACATCGATTTCTACCAAACGGGTTATGTAAACGAACTGAAATTACGACGAATTTTATTTATTTAACTTGTATTATCATAATTATTAGCTTTGAAAACGATTGCGAACAAAAAGTTTTTTCTGCCTCTCCGAAAAGCATGGATAGTAGTACAGTGTGTTTTTTCGATATCCTGATTGCATACATTCGCTCAGTAAAATTAAGATATCTCAAAAACTAGATTGAATATTTACAACCTGTGAATTGCGTATGATAGGCTATACTGTTACCTATCATACACAAAAAGCAGATTGTAAAAATTCGTTCTAGTTTCGAAGATATGCCAATTTTTCTATAATGTACCAAAATCCTACTAAAAACATCGATTTCTACCAAACGGGTTATGTAAACGAACTGAAATTACGACGAATTTTATTTATTTAACTTGTATTATCATAATTATTAGCTTTGAAAACGATTGCGAACAAAAAGTTTTTTCTGCCTCTCCGAAAAGCATGGATAGTAGTACAGTGTGTTTTTTCGATATCCTGATTGCATACATTCGCTCAGTAAAATTAAGATATCTCAAAAACTAGATTGAATATTTATAATCTGTAAATTGCGTATGATAGGCTATACTGTTACCTATCATACACGAAAAGCAGATTGTAAAAATTCGTTCTAGTTTCGAAGATATGCCAATTTTTCTATAATGTACCAAAATCCTACTAAAAACATCGATTTCTACCAAACGGGTTATGTAAACGAAATGAAATTACGACGAATTTTATTTAATTAACTTGTATTATCATAATTATTAGCTTTGAAAACGATTGCGAACAAAAAGTTTTTTCTGCCTCTCCGAAAAGCATGGATAGTAGTACAGTGTGTTTTTTCGATATCCTGATTGCATACATTCGCTCAGTAAAATTAAGATATCTCAAAAACTAGATTGAATATTTACAATCTGTAAATTGCGTATGATAGGCTATACTGTTACCTATCATACACAAAAAGCAGATTGTAAAAATTCGTTCTAGTTTCGAAGATATGCCAATTTTTCTATAATGTACCAAAATCCTACTAAAAACATCGATTTCTACCAAACGGGTTATGTAAACGAACTGAAATTACGACGAATTTTATTTATTTAACTTGTATTATCATAATTATTAGCTTTGAAAACGATTGCGAACAAAAAGTTTTTTCTGCCTCTCCGAAAAGCATGGATAGTAGTACAGTGTGTTTTTTCGATATCCTGATTGCATACATTCGCTCAGTAAAATTAAGATATCTCAAAAACTAGATTGAATATTTACAACCTGTGAATTGCGTATGATAGGCTATACTGTTACCTATCATACACAAAAAGCAGATTGTAAAAATTCGTTCTAGTTTCGAAGATATGCCAATTTTTCTATAATGTACCAAAATCCTACTAAAAACATCGATTTCTACCAAACGGGTTATGTAAACGAACTGAAATTACGACGAATTTTATTTATTTAACTTGTATTATCATAATTATTAGCTTTGAAAACGATTGCGAACAAAAAGTTTTTTCTGCCTCTCCGAAAAGCATGGATAGTAGTACAGTGTGTTTTTTCGATATCCTGATTGCATACATTCGCTCAGTAAAATTAAGATATCTCAAAAACTAGATTGAATATTTATAATCTGTAAATTGCGTATGATAGGCTATACTGTTACCTATCATACACGAAAAGCAGATTGTAAAAATTCGTTCTAGTTTCGAAGATATGCCAATTTTTCTATAATGTACCAAAATCCTACTAAAAACATCGATTTCTACCAAACGGGTTATGTAAACGAAATGAAATTACGACGAATTTTATTTAATTAACTTGTATTATCATAATTATTAGCTTTGAAAACGATTGCGAACAAAAAGTTTTTTCTGCCTCTCCGAAAAGCATGGATAGTAGTACAGTGTGTTTTTTCGATATCCTGATTGCATACATTCGCTCAGTAAAATTAAGATATCTCAAAAACTAGATTGAATATTTACAATCTGTAAATTGCGTATGATAGGCTATACTGTTACCTATCATACACAAAAAGCAGATTGTAAAAATTCGTTCTAGTTTCGAAGATATGCCAATTTTTCTATAATGTACCAAAATCCTACTAAAAACATCGATTTCTACCAAACGGGTTATGTAAACGAACTGAAATTACGACGAATTTTATTTATTTAACTTGTATTATCATAATTATTAGCTTTGAAAACGATTGCGAACAAAAAGTTTTTTCTGCCTCTCCGAAAAGCATGGATAGTAGTACAGTGTGTTTTTTCGATATCCTGATTGCATACATTCGCTCAGTAAAATTAGGATATCTCAAAAACTAGATTGAATATTTACAACCTGTAAATTGCGTATGATAGGCTATACTGTTACCTATCATACACAAAAAGCAGATTGTAAAAATTCGTTCTAGTTTCGAAGATATGCCAATTTTTCTATAATGTACCAAAATCCTACTAAAAACATCGATTTCTACCAAACGGGTTATGTAAACGAACTGAAATTACGACGAATTTTATTTATTTAACTTGTATTATCATAATTATTAGCTTTGAAAACGATTGCGAACAAAAAGTTTTTTCTGCCTCTCCGAAAAGCATGGATAGTAGTACAGTGTGTTTTTTTCGATATCCTGATTGCATACATTCGCTCAGTAAAATTAAGATATCTCAAAAACTAGATTGAATATTTACAACCTGTGAATTGCGTATGATAGGCTATACTGTTACCTATCATACACAAAAAGCAGATTGTAAAAATTCGTTCTAGTTTCGAAGATATGCCAATTTTTCTATAATGTACAAAAATCCTACTAAAAACATCGATTTCTACCAAACGGGTTATGTAAACGAACTGAAATTACGACGAATTTTATTTATTTAACTTGTATTATCATAATTATTAGCTTTGAAAACGATTGCGAACAAAAAGTTTTTTCTGCCTCTCCGAAAAGCATGGATAGTAGTACAGTGTGTTTTTTCGATATCCTGATTGCATACATTCGCTCAGTAAAATTAAGATATCTCAAAAACTAGATTGAATATTTACAACCTGTGAATTGCGTATGATAGGCTATACTGTTACCTATCATACACAAAAAGCAGATTGTAAAAATTCGTTCTAGTTTCAAAGATATGCCAATTTTTCTATAATGTACCAAAATCCTACTAAAAACATCGATTTCTACCAAACGGGTTATGTAAACGAACTGAAATTACGACGAATTTTATTTATTTAACTTGTATTATCATAATTATTAGCTTTGAAAACGATTGCGAACAAAAAGTTTTTTCTGCCTCTCCGAAAAGCATGGATAGTAGTACAGTGTGTTTTTTCGATATCCTGATTGCATACATTCGCTCAGTAAAATTAAGATATCTCAAAAACTAGATTGAATATTTATAATCTGTAAATTGCGTATGATAGGCTATACTGTTACCTATCATACACGAAAAGCAGATTGTAAAAATTCGTTCTAGTTTCGAAGATATGCCAATTTTTCTATAATGTACCAAAATCCTACTAAAAACATCGATTTCTACCAAACGGGTTATGTAAACGAAATGAAATTACGACGAATTTTATTTAATTAACTTGTATTATCATAATTATTAGCTTTGAAAACGATTGCGAACAAAAAGTTTTTTCTGCCTCTCCGAAAAGCATGGATAGTAGTACAGTGTGTTTTTTCGATATCCTGATTGCATACATTCGCTCAGTAAAATTAAGATATCTCAAAAACTAGATTGAATATTTACAATCTGTAAATTGCGTATGATAGGCTATACTGTTACCTATCATACACAAAAAGCAGATTGTAAAAATTCGTTCTAGTTTCGAAGATATGCCAATTTTTCTATAATGTACCAAAATCCTACTAAAAACATCGATTTCTACCAAACGGGTTATGTAAACGAACTGAAATTACGACGAATTTTATTTATTTAACTTGTATTATCATAATTATTAGCTTTGAAAACGATTGCGAACAAAAAGTTTTTTCTGCCTCTCCGAAAAGCATGGATAGTAGTACAGTGTGTTTTTTCGATATCCTGATTGCATACATTCGCTCAGTAAAATAAGGATATCTCAAAAACTAGATTGAATATTTACAACCTGTAAATTGCGTATGATAGGCTATACTGTTACCTATCATACACAAAAAGCAGATTGTAAAAATTCGTTCTAGTTTCGAAGATATGCCAATTTTTCTATAATGTACCAAAATCCTACTAAAAACATCGATTTCTACCAAACGGGTTATGTAAACGAACTGAAATTACGACGAATTTTATTTATTTAACTTGTATTATCATAATTATTAGCTTTGAAAACGATTGCGAACAAAAAGTTTTTTCTGCCTCTCCGAAAAGCATGGATAGTAGTACAGTGTGTTTTTTCGATATCCTGATTGCATACATTCGCTCAGTAAAATTAAGATATCTCAAAAACTAGATTGAATATTTACAATCTGTAAATTGCGTATGATAGGCTATACTGTTACCTATCATACACAAAAAGCAGATTGTAAAAATTCGTTCTAGTTTCGAAGATATGCCAATTTTTCTATAATGTACCAAAATCCTACTAAAAACATCGATTTCTACCAAACGGGTTATGTAAACGAACTGAAATTACGACTAATTTTATTTATTTAACTTGTATTATCATAATTATTAGCTTTGAAAACGATTGCGAACAAAAAGTTTTTTCTGCCTCTCCGAAAAGCATGGATAGTAGTACAGTGTGTTTTTTCGATATCCTGATTGCATACATTCGCTCAGTAAAATTAAGATATCTCAAAAACTAGATTGAATATTTACAACCTGTGAATTGCGTATGATAGGCTATACTGTTACCTATCATACACAAAAAGCAGATTGTAAAAATTCGTTCTAGTTTCGAAGATATGCCAATTTTTCTATAATGTACCAAAATCCTACTAAAAACATCGATTTCTACCAAACGGGTTATGTAAACGAACTGAAATTACGACGAATTTTATTTATTTAACTTGTATTATCATAATTATTAGCTTTGAAAACGATTGCGAACAAAAAGTTTTTTCTGCCTCTCCGAAAAGCATGGATAGTAGTACAGTGTGTTTTTTCGATATCCTGATTGCATACATTCGCTCAGTAAAATTAAGATATCTCAAAAACTAGATTGAATATTTATAATCTGTAAATTGCGTATGATAGGCTATACTGTTACCTATCATACACAAAAAGCAGATTGTAAAAATTCGTTCTAGTTTCGAAGATATGCCAATTTTTCTATAATGTACCAAAATCCTACTAAAAACATCGATTTCTACCAAACGGGTTATGTAAACGAAATGAAATTACGACGAATTTTATTTAATTAACTTGTATTATCATAATTATTAGCTTTGAAAACGATTGCGAACAAAAAGTTTTTTCTGCCTCTCCGAAAAGCATGGATAGTAGTACAGTGTGTTTTTTCGATATCCTGATTGCATACATTCGCTCAGTAAAATTAAGATATCTCAAAAACTAGATTGAATATTTACAATCTGTAAATTGCGTATGATAGGCTATACTGTTACCTATCATACACAAAAAGCAGATTGTAAAATATAAAGGGCTGAAACCTCACGAGGTGATCAGAACTTCGGTCTTTGGTATCTTCAATAATGTCATAAAGTTGGTGTGACAGTTTTGACATTATTGATTTCTATTTTAACCAAATTATATTTACTTATACAACAACAGACAAACAGGTCAAAAGCTTCATTAACATGGGTACAGGCATCCAATTTAAAACGAAAAATCGTATTCTAGAACTTTATACCGAAAATAGTATAACAAACTATACTGATACTTCTAACCGTTTAACTGACTATATTCCAGGAACTTATCCAAAAACTCATTTTAGAATCCCATTTACAAATTGCATGTCAAATTTCATAACAAACGGGTAAGGAATAACTAAGTTCCATCCTACAAAGCCATATTCCAAAGCTTTATCCAAAAATCATTTTATAATCCCATTTCCAACACACATCAAATTTCATCATAATCGGTTAAGAAATAGCAAAGTTCCATCATACTTGGCCATATTCCTGAACTTCGTCCAAAACTCATTTCAGATTCCCAATTTGAATACACATGTCGAATTTTATCATAATCGGTTGAGAAATGGGCAAGTTCCATCATATTTATCCATATTCCAGAACCTGATACAAAACTAATTTTAGAATCCCATTTCCATTACACATGTCGAATTTCGTCATAATCGGTTGAGAAATAGCCAAGTTCCAACATAATTGGCCATATTCCAGAACTTCATCCAAAACTCATTTTAGAATCCCATTTCTAACATACAAATTAAATTTCATAATAATCGGTTGAGAAATAGACAAGTTCCATCATACTTGGCCATATTCCAGAACTTCATCCAGAAATCGTTTTAAAATTCCAGAACTTCATCCAGAAAACATTTTAGAATCCCATTTCAAATACAAATGTCGAATTTCATCGTAATCGGTTGAAAAATGGGCAAGTTCCATCCTACTTGGCCATATTCCAGAACTTCATCCAAAACTCATTTTGGAATCCCATTTGTAACATACACATTGAATTTTATAATAATCGGTTGATAAATAGGCAAGTTCCATCATATAAATAATTTGTTAACTATTCACTACATCCAAATCCAACCCCAACTCAACTCCAACTTAACTCCAACTCAACTTCAACTCAACGCGCAAATTGACCCCTAATTTAACCTTCAAATCAATTCCCAATTCAATGCCCAATTCAATAATCAAATAAGCATGTATAAAAAAATCGTAAATATTTATAAAAGCAGGTATTTTGGGTCAATTCGTATGGCAGGTACCCCACCCCTTTGACGTACAGTCTCCAAAAGCTTTTCAAATCTCCGCCTTGACCATAGAAACAGATTGGCGTAAAAAAAATCCAAATTGGACAAGCCGTTCTCGAGAAACCATGGGTCCAGACACACAGACACACAGACACACAGACACACAGACAGACGGACGGACATTTTTTTTTTTTTTGCATTTTCAGACTCAGGGACTTTCAAAACGTCGAGAAAAATGGTTTTGGACCAACCAAATTTTTCGTCATTTTTGACAGGATTTCAATACTTTGGTCTTTTTAGACCGAAGTAAAATTCGTTCTAGTTTCGAAGATATGCCAATTTTTC